>OZ010577.1:22139463-22211963 GCA_963932145.1 Acanthosepion lycidas
TGTAGATGTGTAATATGTATTCCGACAAGAAATACCTTCTGGCAAGACACAGTGAACCAACTTTCCTTGCAGTAGATGCAGCTATTGATTCAATGTAGTTGTTCCACTTTAAGCCAGTTGAAAACGTGTGGCCAAGAAGGTGCAGTGAGATGCTCTCACAGAGATGAGCATCAACTATGCTGATGAGGAGGATGTTTATCTATTATAGTTAAATGAGAGCAGTTTAGTTTTGGAGCTATTAAGATTTACAAGCCATTTCCTGCCCCAGTTAATCACTGATTGGAGGTCCTTTTGAAAAGCAGCAGCCAGTTTCACTTTGTCTGTACTGCCAGGCTTATGATTATATATATTGACATGTGTGTGTGTGTGTGTGTGTGTACATATATATATATATATATATATATATATATATATATATGTATATGTATATATATATATATATATATATATATATATATATATATATAAAATCCTGCATGTGTGTGAGTGTGTTTATATAAGCATATTCCTGCAAGTGTTTATATAAACATATTCCTGCATGTGTTCGTTTATATATATATATATATATATATATATTTTCATCCATGTTTTTATATGTATGTATGTATGTATGTATATATATGTGTATGAGTCAGTGAGTGAATGAGCAAGAGATGATGCAAAATATTCATGAGATAAACCATCCGACAGAAAATAACGCTAAAAAGTCATAAAAACTTTAAGTCTGTGAGGAACATAATTACCAGGTTCTCAAAGAAGTCAACAAATTAGTGTTGACATCCGAATGAATTATTCACGTTTTTTTCCCCCCTCTCCTCAAGAACATAAAGATGAAGTCAATTATTGTAGCCCAACACTTTTAAAAGATAAATAATCCAAAGAGACAAAATTTAAAAAAAAAATATGGTTATATCTGAAGTGGAATTTTCAGGAAATAAACAATAGCATTAAAGGTACTTTTAAATGTAAAAATATTGTCTTACCTGTACAAAATCCATCAGTGAATGATCCAGTGATTTCATATTACCAAAAGGAGTTTCTCTTGAATAATGACACTTTAATCTACTTCAAAATCCACTCCTTGGAATGTCACATTTAGTGCGTTCTCTAATCCATGATCAAAAAATCTCCCTTTGAATGGAAATTTTAGCTTTGGGGAGAAAAGACAGAAGTTGCACAGTGCCAAATCTGGACTGGAATGCAACGGACTGACAAATGTAGATGTAATGTTTTGTCAAAAAGCCCCGCAGGAAATCCAATTCTTGCAATGTCAAATGCTAATTTCCTTTAACTACAATCAACATGCATTCAATGGTTTCAAATGTTCTGCTCGTTGAAGACCTACCATAATGTCAATTGCTTCTAGAATTATTGACTAAGTTTGAAACACTTGTCGTTCACTCAATGAATAATCTATGAAGACCACCTTCATCATCTTAATAATTTCAACAAACCAGCTTACTAATCTACTCGCATAACAAATGTGACAATAATTCAGTACAAAATCATTTCTCACTGGCAAGCCAGTAACCCCATAGGAGAGAATTCAGCTTGCACAATAAGGTTTTTTTTCTGTGTGGTTGACAATTCTATCAAGGTTTCACAACTGGTAATTGAACAGTTTAAAATGGCCAGTACTCAATTGAAGTAGATGTGCTTGACTCATCTACTGCACACTCCTCCCCAATCTTTTGAATAGGAGTAGAGGTTTATCCCTTGTTTCCTGTTTACACCTGGTTTTTGGTTTCTACTTAAGTTTTTCATTCACTTCCAGCAGCTTCTCTTATTGGTATTATCACCTTACTTGTGATGAATTCATTAAACAAAAAAAAACAAAAGACTTTCATATACTTGATTGCTGATAATTTCCTCTTCTTCAATAGAAACGAAAGTTATGCTAAAATCTTAGCAAGCATAAAATGAGTTAGGATCAAATATGGATCAGAATCCAACAGAATGATAAGGTAAAGAATAAATAGGAAACATTTATCAATCTAATATGTTCCACTTTTATTAAAGCTTTTCAAAGGTGTAAAATATTACAATGATTTGGTCAGGTGCATTGGAGGCTAGCAAAAATATGAAGAGAAGAAAAATAGTTAAAGATTAATAATAAATGACAATAATTTTCATCACAAAATTTCCAACAAGTTGTCTAAAATTCCAAGATGGAGATGAACACAATTATTACCAGAAGTAAAAGCAGGCGAAATAAGATGAAAGAAAAGCTAGTCAATCAAAAATTAATAATCAACAAAAAAACAACCAATACACATTATTTAAAATAGACTAACTCATCACAAGACTTTAATTCTTAACAATTATTGTAGTGAGTTGAAAGCTTGAAATACTTAACAGACATAAACTGTTGATAGTTCCTTTGTAATTCAAATTCTAACATTCAGAAATGAATCCATCCATTTATCTATTTACCAAAATGTGTATGTACACACACCTACAAGGGCCTGCTGCTAAGGTTTTGATCCAACAAAATTCCCAAAAACTAACAGAATGATCAAAAAACCTTAGAGTATTAAGAAACAGCAAAATTTCATTAGAAACAAAGGAAATAGTACTGTACTTTACATCAGTCCTCCTATATGGCAGCAATACTGGACAACCTCCTCAAAGATCAAGTAGAGACTTGAAGCAACAGAGATGTTCTACAGAAGAATGTTGAGGATACCATGGATTGAACATGTGAACAATGATGATTTAGAGAAGATGGAAACAAAAATTACACTTATACTTAACATCAGGAAGAGAGAATTAAAATTTCTCGGGCACATAATGTGGAAAAAGGGCTTGGAAAATTTGATACTCAAAGGACAGATTGAAGGCAAGAAGGATAGAGGAAAGCAACACATAACCTAGTTAGTGAGTAGATGGCTTGCAGAAATGGATGGCAGAACAAGGTTTAGGAAAAATAGCAGAAAGACAAAATTTATTAAAACCTATGAAGGATAGAAAATTATAGAGAACTATGGTCATCTATGTCACAAAGGGATACAGAACAGCACTTGGTTTAGCACACGTGTGTGTGTGTGTGTGTGTGTGTGTAAGTATGTATGCGTGTATCGGTGGCCACTCATATTCAAGGATACCTGTCTACTAAGGCATCTAGCCAATCCCTGTTGCAGAGCCCACTTGTGGTTTATATTGCAACTATGCTGAGCAGACCTTAGTTACAGTTTCTGGGAAAGAGCGCATTATCTAGCATGATCAACAATTAGAACAAGGCCAGCATGCTCAAGCCCTCGGCCATGATGACTTGTGATAGAACAGCTATCAATGGCTCCCAAGAGTTTTGTCTACACAATTTCACTCACAAGGCTCAAGTCAACCCGTGGTATGGTTTTCAGGCACTTTCCAAATGTGCTGCACGCTGGGTACAACCCCACCAGTCCAATAACATCAGGAAGGAAACTTCCTGATGACTCAACCATGGGTGAGATTCATTGTGTTTGTTTGTTTGGGTTTTATGGCATATCAACCACTGTGGGTTATTTAATGCCAAATCCAGTTTATATGAATTTTAAATGCCTATTTTGTCCTGGTAACATTGTTTCCAAAAACACGTATAGCTGGCAACATTGTTTCCAAAAACACGTATAGCTGGCAACATTGTTTCCAAAAACACGTATAGCTGGCAACATTGTTTCCAAAAACACATATAGCTGGCAACATTGTTTTTTTCCAAAAACACATATAGCTGGCAACATTATTTTTTTCCAAAAACACATATAGCTGGCAACATTATTTTTTTCCAAAAACATATAGCTGGTAACATTATTTTTTCAAAAAGGTATAGCTGGCAACATTGTTTCCAATAAAAACGTATAGCTGGCAACATTATTCTTCTGAAAACACTATCTGAGGCCTTCCTTGCTGTTGGACGTAGTTTATCGTCATACCCAGGACGTGGGTAAGATCTGGAAAAACTAGGAGTTCATTATTTGCCCATAGCTGGGACCCTAACAGGTGCTACCACCCCAGGTCAAGTTTGTTTGTTTGGGTTTTATGGCATATCAACCACTGTGGGTTATTTAATGCCAAATCCAGTTTATATATATATATATATATATATATATATATGCCAAATATATGAATTTTAAATGCCTATTTTGTATGGAATAAAAAACGTATAGCTGGCAACACTTTTTCTTACAAAAAACGTATCGCTGACAACATTACTTTTTACAAAAAACGTATAGCTGGCAACATTATTCCTTACAAAAAACGTATAGCTGGCAACATTATTCCTTACAAAAAACGTATAGCTGGCAACATTACTTTATACAAAAAACGTATAGCTGGCAACATTACTTTTTACAAAAAAAACATACAGCCGGCAACATTATTTCTTACAAAAAACGTACAGCTGGCAACATTATTGTTTAAAAACCCCACAGCTGGCAACATTATTGTTTAAAAAAATCCACAGCTGGCAACATCACTGTTTCAAAAACTCACAGCTGGCAACATTGTTTCAAAAAACGCATAGCTTGCAACATTATCGTTCCAAAAACGGATAGCTGGCAACATTATTTTTAACAAAAAACGTACAACCGGCAACATTACTGTTTCAAAAACACACAGCTGGCAACACCATCCCTTCGAAAACACCATCTGAGGTCCCGCTGCTGGATGCAGTCCACCGCCACACCCAGGACACGGATGCAGTCCATCGTCATACCCAGGACGTTCAAAAACGTATAGCTGGCAACATTATGGTTTCAAAAAAGTATAGCTGGCAACATTATTGTTTCAAAAACGTATAGCTGGCAACATTATTTTTCCAAAAACACTATCTGAGGCCTTGCTGCTGGATGTAGTCAATTGCCGCACCCAGGATGCGGATGTAGTTTATCATCATACCCAGGACGCGGATGTAGTTTATCGCCATACCCAGGACGTGTGTAAGACTTGGAAAAACTAGGAGTTCACTATTTGCCCATAGCTGGGACCCTAACAGGTGCTACCACCCCGGGTCAAGGTGGACCTGGGAACACCAGCAATTAAGAGGTGGTTCCACACTCCTCAAAACCTCCTGATCAGAGGCCTTGCTGTTGGATGGAGTTTAACGTCATACCCAGGACGCCTCATTGGGGGGGGTCTTACCCCTCTATAGAGGTGCAGTCGGCGTATTCTAAAGCCCCAGACAACAGGGCCATGGTGAGATTCAAACCCGTGCCGTATGGTCAGAATGTGAACATTCTAACCACTTGGCCCAGTGTGTGTCTAAGTCCAGTGTTAAATGAGAAGAAAGTATTTATTTTACACAAATATTTATTTTTCAACAGAATTCATTGATCAAATAGATTTAATATTATAAAGAGAAAATTTCCAATTAGAATTCCATTAATGTATCAGGAAACAAACTTATTGATCCATACTCACTCATACCAATTTTATATATTTATCAAAATTTTTAATAGAGGATGGAAAATGCAACAAAATCAGAAGTTGCATTGGAATAACGAAAAATACCTAAAAGCTAAACAAAGTATTAAGAAACACAAAGGGTTTCATTAGAAACAAAGGAAAAAAAAAAAAAAAAAAAAGCCCCCCCCCCAAAGAAAGAGTGCTGAACTATACAATATTAGTCCCCTCCTATATGGCAGTTAATGCTGGGCAATCTCCTCACAAATGAAGAAGAAACTTGAGGCAATAGAAAAGTAGTCCTACGGAAAGATGCTAAGAATACTATCGACTAAACCTGTGACCAGTGAAAACATTTTTATGAAAAATGGAAACAAGATCTATGAGAGAAATAGCTATAGACAACACAATTATAAACATTAATGAAAACATACATTTTACATATACATGTAGATATAGGCAGGCTGGTAGATAGACAGATTTGTGTGTGTGTGTGTGTATATATAAAATACATAAAAGATTTATCATCTGAGTTGAATCAGACAAGGAAATAGTGGTATTAAAAAGTGCTCAATACACGCGCGTGATAAATAAAATAAAAGTAAAAATAACATGTAGAGCTTTTAACTTTAAAAATCAGGAGATCAGTTGAATCCTGATTTTTAATGTGTACATATATATATATATAAGTTTGTGTGTATGATTATCCAATGTACAAGTTAGGCTTTGGAATTCAGTAACTACTTTCTAGTTCTCTCTTCATATTTCCATTAGAGTTAGAAAGACAGTCAATGCTATGTATTTAAACTCTGTATCTTGCCAAGTTATACCATCCACATATTAATTTCAAGTGAAGGGAAGGACAATATTCAGTATCAATCCAAAACCTGTTTATTAAATCATTTTTACTTTTATTGAAATCTTTAAATTTTTTTTCAAAAGTCTAATCTCTTATTTCTTTGACTCTCTTTGAAGAATAATTCACAAAATTAATTTGCTTACACTTCACTTTCCACTATCAACAGATGAAATGCATAATTTAATTTAAGGGATTTTGGAAACTTAATGACTTTCAAGTCAAATACTCAAATTACACATAAGTAGTTGACTGCAAAAAAAAAATCAAGATTTTCATGAAACATTGAAATCAGGGCAGAAATTATGATACTTCTTGTAGAAAATAAAGCTTATTTGCATATAAAGATATTCAAACTGACACTATTGTGTATGCATGAACATATGAATATATACACACACAAACTTAATATCTCCATACATGAAAAGTAACAGCTTTTATAAGTGTCGCACAAGTAGATTCATCTTATAAAAATGAAGAAAGAATTAACACACCTCTCTCTCATTTTATATATATATATATATATATATATATATATATATATATACATACACACAGGGTGTCCATAAAGTTCGTGTGCACTTTAAAAAATTTATAAATTTATTTGTATTTGCACTAGAAATAATTTGTAAAAATGATTAGAAAGAAGTAAATCTATATTTTTTAAGGTTTTATTGAAATTTTATTTAAGGTTCCACATGTCTTCCATCATTAGCAATACAAAGGGTAATACGATTTTGCAGTTCACGGAAAACATTTGCCAACTGATTTACAGTAATGCCTGAAATCACATTAGTTATTTTAGCTATACTTAAAACTAGGTACATTAAACTTTATAACATTTTTTACAGATTATTTCTATCGCAAATGCAAATAAAGTTATAAATTTTTTCAAGTGCACACGGACTTTATGGACACCCTGTGTGTATGTGTGTGTATATATAAATAATACGAATGACAATACGAAAAAAAAAATCTTAATTTTTGCTGAGACATTTTATCTTCCAACTTTATCAAGGCAAAAATGAAAGCAAAGTGTTTTTTTTGTCTTTATAGTTACATTAAATCCAAAATTTAGAAAGAGACACTTTTGGATTGATAAAGTATGCATATATGTATGCAAGTATAAAATAAGGATAAAGTTTGACAGAATGATTGAGTAAATAACAAGAAATGTTTGTAAATTTGACACGTTTTACTATTTAGTTTCATCAGTGACTTTGGGAGGGGAACGGTTACAAGAATTCTACATTGTTTTGTTTTTATTGGTTGCATGGACATTATATATATATATATATATATATATATATATATGTGTGTGTGTGTGTGTGTCATGGCATTTATGTGCACACTTAATTTTGCAAATGCTATCAGAGAATTAAAAAAAATGGTGCAAACAAACACTAACACCAAAATACACACGATGTCTACACAACCAATGAAAACAAAATTCAAATAGACTTTCAAAACCTGAAATATAACTCTAAACAATTTCACTCCCCAAATTTCTGATGAAGCTAAATAAACAGCAATACACATAAAATCTATTAAAATTTCCTAATTCTTCCTTATTTTATTCAATTAAGTGGGTACAGAAAAATAAAATGTCAACCTAATCAAAAAAAGATTTAGAAATAAAAAAAAAAAATTGATTTGATTTTTAGAAATGGGTCATGTGTTATATATATATATATATATATATATATATAAGCGTCATATTTGCCAAAAAAACGGCTAAATTAACAGTGCTCAGTATTTTCATAAAACAAAAATGTAGGGAAAGTTAAGATGTAAAATATCCAAAACATCGACCTATCTGCAGCCATGGTTTCTAACATGTTTTCAGTAGTAGTAAATTACACTGTTTAGTCTCAGGAAAAAATATTCCGAAATATCTTTCTGTCTCAATTTTTGTGATGACAAATTTTTTTTTTTTATTGTCATCATTTCAGTCATTATGGCTTCTTGTCTTCTTCAGATATCTATCAATCCAGGGTAACAATTTCAAACTGAACACTTTATTTAATCTATAGTAATTAGATTGTTCTTGTCTGCTGTCCATGTCTAGGGATATCTTGTAGTCTTTTTTTGTACTGATTTGTTATTGCTAATTCTGTTTTGTCAAAGACTGTACTACCCAGTCCAGGGATTGAACTCACAATTACTCTTCTACAAAATTCACAAACCAGAGTTTTAATCCTCTAGGATAAACAAAATATCTCTAGGCAGTGGAATGGGAACAAAGTATGCCTATAAATAAAAAGTTTTGTTCAAAATATCTTGGATGTACAGACACCTGAAGGAAGTCACACAGTACAATGGCCATAATGTGATAACAAAGATAAGGACATTAGTTGTACTGTAAATATTTGCTGTTTAAAAAAAAAAAAAAAAAAAAAAAAAAGGACATTTTTGTTATTCTTCATTAAGTTATGGGCTATTTGATGCACCTTGTGAAGTGTCTTAACAGAGAATGGAAAGTGTGACACTGAGCTCCAAAGGCACATTGGGATAGACAAAGATGCATTGCAAAAGTTAAAAACTTTCGAAAGAAAGAAAGAAAGAAAAAAGAAAAAACGAAAAAAAGAAGAAAAACGAAAAAAAAGAAGAAAAACGAAAAAAAAGAAGAAAAACGAAAAAAAAGAAGAAAAACGAAAAAAAAGAAGAAAAACGAAAAAAAGAAGAAAAAAGAAAAAAAAAGAAAAAACGAAAAAAAAAGAAAAAACGAAAAAAAAAGAAAAAAAATGATAACATCAGGAAGAAACAGTTGAAATTTCAGAGGGCACATAATGAGGAAGGAGGGCTTGGAAAATCTAATACTTACAGGACAAAGAAAAACAGTACATAACATACTTGATGGGCTTGTAGAAATGGTTGGCAGAACAGGGTTTCGGAGAAATACTAAAAGGACAAAATTTATTAAGAGCTACAAGAGACAGGAAATTATGGAAGGACATGATTGCCAGTGTCTTGATGACAACAGTTGACAGATCTTTAGTCAGCTTGACAATGTGTACAGGGAGAACATTACATTTTTTCACTTTTATTAATGCCTGGAGAGATGTGATAACAGTTATATGAGGGGATGCTGAAAAGTTTTCAACCTGGTCAACTTTCACAAATTTAATCAAACAACCAAGCAACAGAGTTTTTAATAAACCCTTCTTGTTTGGAGCCTGTCTATATTTCTGAGGGGAAGTAGAAAAATCAGGCATGGCTGACCACATATGGAGAGAGAAGTGAGATCACCATCCCCTGTGGGATCATGTTGAGATCATAGACAGGGAACACCATTGGCAAATTCGTAAACTTAAGGAATTAGCACATATGCTAGGCCACAAAAATCTCCTGAGCTGACCAAGCAGAGAAATAAATACAATATGGGAACCAGTAATAAGGAGTGCCAGAGAAAAGCAATGATAACAAAGTTGCAATATGAGCTCTGGTAAAAATGGTTGCTGAAAACATTAGGTTTATAATACCCAGAAATTCATACCCAGATGTCCTCAAGGACACATGGCACAGTGGATAAAGGTGTTGGTTAGATTCAATGACAGACCCAAAGAGTGTGAGTTCAATACCCGGTTAAGGCAGTGGAGAACTTTCAAAGGGAAAATTAGCAGGAGATAAACATGGCACATGGAACTAGAACAGTCTACCCTACCCCAGTGATCAAAATAAGAAGAAGGCCAAAATTTTGTGATAAATATGGCGACAAAGATGAGGACAATAGTCTGCATAATGTAAATACTGTCTTGTTCCTGATGAAGGAGGGTGTTTTGCAACTGTTATTTTTGGTTATTCTATTTCATGGGTCATTTATTAAAAGATTTGTTGAATAAAGAAGTAGTACCATTAAATATAAATCCAATGGGCTCAAATCTAGTGATCATAGTAGTACTGTCTTCTTTTCAACTTTTCAAGTTCACTCAATGACTCTTTTCTCTCCCTCCTCTGACAATATATATTTTTGGTAGCAGACCTGGCAGGAAAGGCTAGATTCATGCATTTATCAAATAATTAATTTTTAAGTTCCAAACTGAAAACAAACACTAACCCAAAATTGTTTATTAGTGTCATTTTCCAGGTTGATAACCATAATGACACACACAGTTTATATAGCGTAAGTTTTAAATTTTTAAAACTTCAATTCTATATATAACATCAATGTGTAAATAATGTAAATGAAATATTGTATTACATTTTTCAATTTATCCACACTTAAGAATGTTAAGTTCTCACATCATTTCATATCAGCTGTGTTGCAATTCTCAAGTTCAATAAATGTGTTTAGGAATATAAATATAAAAATTGAAAAAAACTGCTAAATATTCCGTGTGTGTAATTTAACTATTTTACTGTATGTATTTTAATTTTTATTTCAATAATAATATGAAGAAATATATTGTTCATTGAAGGCATTAATATCCACCTCTAATCCATTTCAGGGATCTTTAATAATATTGATTTTACTTCCAGAACTTACAAAAAAATTGGATTACTTTAATATCCTCACTTATACTGGTTTAGCCATAGAGAATGAGAAAGTTATTTTTAACAGAGGGATCTTTAAAACTCATGGCTGACAACATGTTCCAAGCCATCATTCTTCTTGTTTGAGGAGAACCCATTGCCAGCTATTAACGGGTAACAATGAAACAGTCTTTTGAAATATCAGCATAACTAACCCTCCTTTTGAATACCAGCAAAAGACTTATGTACTGTGAAAAATTTGGTAATAATGCATATAAAAGATTATGTATTCACATAAGTGAACAATACCTTTAACTTTTTCAATAAAGAAAAGCACTTCTCTGCCTGATGAAGGAGGGTGTTTTGCAACTGTTTTTTTTTGGTTATTCTATTTCATGGGTCATTTATTAAAAGATTTGTTGAATAAAGAAGTAGTACCATTAAATATAAATCCAATGGGCTCAAATCTAGTGATCATAGTAACCAAAGAGATTGATCTACCTCTTTCAATCTACAATATTTCTTGAGCCATATGTGATCATAGCTCTCCACAACTTCTAAATTCTAAAGTAATATTTAACTGGTTACCATCTCTTTTTCTCCTTGTTCTGCCATCCATTCACACAAATAAGCCAATTACTCTTTCTCATTCATTCATTATATCCCGTGAGTATTAAATTCTATAAGTCTTCTTTATTCACCATATGTCCCAGAAATTTCATCTGCCATTTTTCTGATTGTAAGAATAAGTTACCTTTTTGTTCCTATTTCCATCATAATTTCCTTCTTGTTTTCATATTCTGAAAAGTAGTATTCTCAGCATCTGTACAGCAACATCTCTTGCTTCAGGTTTGCTTTAAGGAAATTGTCCTGCATTCACTGTCATATAAGACAGATTGATTAATATTACATAATAGTTTAGTACTATTTTTTTTTTTGTCTAATGATATTTTCCTGTCTGCTTCATTTCTGGAAGATATCTTTCACTATTCCTATGCTCCTTAGGAATTCAGTGTCACTTCTTTTTGTTTCTAATTTGCTTATTTCTTAATACTTTGCTCAGTTTCTGAAAGCCATCATTCACTATTCCTATATGCATTTGTTTTTCTGTCCCTACACTAACCAGCAAGTTACATTTCTATACCCACTTGATTTTGACATGCCCAAAATATAGATCATGTCTCAGGCAGTCTGTTGCTGGCAACCATGCATCTTGTCTATTGACAGTTAATATTTAGTCCATTCTTCTTGCACTTAATTATTACCCTAATGAAAAGTTTTCAGTTTCCTTTCTGAATCTGCCATTAACTAAGTGTCATACGTACATGCTGTTGGTTGGATGATTTTGTTTAGCAGCATATCAACCACTATGAATTATTTAATACTGAAATCTAACTATTTTTAACTCAATTTTATGGCTTCATCTAGATTTATTTTGAACTCAACTGTACACTTTCAACTACAGATGAAATGCTTGTCGTTTTATTATATGTATATAATATATTAGGTTGGTGCAAAAATAATGTCGTTTTCTCACATAGTAACATATGTGAGAAAACGACATTATTTTTGCACCAACCTAATAAAAATGTATTGGTGGTATATTTACTATTAAAATGAATTTTTATACTTTCAAAGTTATACTTTGGTGGGAGAGCTCACTATTTGCCCATAGCTGGGACCCTAACAGGTGCTATCACCCCTGGTCAGGGTGGACCCAGGAACAGAGCAATTAAGAGATGGTTTCTTGTTCTTCAAAGCCTCCAATCTCTTGATCCGAAGCCAGGCTACCAGATACAATTTATTGTCATACCCAAGACTCACAAATTCATTGCTAACACCTTGGCTGTATTTCTTGATAATGATTATACATTCTGTTTTCTTAGTTAATAGTCTTATCATTCAGTTGTAACTTGTTGTTGGATGTAGTTTATCATCATAGCCAGTACTAAGTAGACGTTATGATGTTAAGACTATGGCAGCCAATATTAAATCCAGCTACGTATTTTCACTTTCTCTAGAAAGTTTTATTATATAGGTTGAAAAAAGAAATCTAGCAAGAAAAAGTATCCTTGTCTTACATTGCTTTCTATTTCACTGAATCTGTTTTTTGTTCATAGACAGACTGTTTGTTCCCAGTTATAGATGATTTGAGTATCTTTCCCATTGTAAATTAAGCTTTCCTTTCAAGTAGATCTTTCAAATCAAATACTTTTTATATAATCTATGAAACATAGGTATAGGTTTTTCTGCTCACTCCAACATCATCTCTTGCCCTAGTGTTGTTAACAGAGCCACAATGTCCTTTCCTTTTTCTAGTCGAATTCTGCTACAAGCTACATTTATTAAGACCTATTGATAAATTTGGTTAGTAACTCATGAAGCTGATATGTCCAATGGAGTTTGCATTGATTTGCACCTGGCTTCTTTGGCATTGCAATGAAGATAAATCTACTGAGAGGTTCTTGTATTTCACTACTGTTGTATTTCAATAATCTAAGGCTGATAGCATCTACATATAATTCCATCTGGTTTTGCCACTTTGTTTCTGTTTCTCTTCACTAGTGCTGATTTTTCTGTCTGATTCACTTCTGTTATAGAATAGCTTTCGTATGTATTTTATTCCATCTTTAGCTCAAATATGGAATGGAAGCCAACAGAATGAAAGGATAAAAGAACATTTATAAAACTATCATGTTTTGCTTTCATGAAAGCTTCAACAGAGAATTACATATGGAGGAGAAAAAGAGAATTCTACTATTAGGTTGGTGCAAAAATAATGACGTAATAATGTCGTTTTTTGACGTTGAAAAATACGTCAAAAAAAGACATTATTACGTCATTATTTTTGCATCAACCTAATATTTTTAATTTTTGTGTTGTTTTTCATTGGTTAAGCAGACTTCATATACATCTATCTTGTCATGCAGTGTTTGATTTTATAAATGCCATGCTAATTAGAAAAGAACTCTTTACACAGTAAATACTTTGAGGGAGTTAAGATAAATATTTTACCATCTACAAACATGTCACACACATTTAATTTTATCACCAACTTTTATAAAATCAATACTTAAAGAATTCAAAATATGTCTACCTGCCCCCCCCACCACAACTGGTGTCATTTCAATTATTTCACCATCACAAAAAAACATTTTAAAATCAACATGCAGACAAACACCGAATATTGATAAAAATGCCTACTCAATGCACACAAACAAATGAAAAAATATGCATTATCATCCAAATTCCACAGAAACAAAATAGAATTATGATACACGTATACACATGAATTACACATACAAATGCTGTGACTGGTGTTAAAAGCAAAAATGAATTATTCCAAAACTCTTGTATCACGGGCAGGCATACAACGAAAAATAAAAAATAAAAAAAAAGACTAAAAATTCAAGCCAGTGTAAATTTATAAGATCAGAAGTCTTGGACGAACGAGAAGTAAGTCTCATATGCAAATGTTAGTTGCTCCCGACGTGGGCATAAATAGCGAGTCTGTGAGGAAGATGGAACAGAACTCATTGTTGGCGTGACGGCGTACATACTAATGGGAACAAGAGAATAGGAGGTCACTAGCAACAGCTCAGTTGGTAGACCAGAGGACTGGATGAAAGCAAGCACTTTTTCAGTCATCTCAAATGACGGGTGAAATGAATTACCCACAAGCTATTTCAGCAGTACTTTGACAATTATAGACCGGTTCAATTTGAGATTAATACCGAAATTTGATGGCTCCCCCACTTGTCTGTCTATTGTTGAGTGGTTTGAGAAAGCACAGCGTGTCTGCAAACTGGTCAAAATCAAGGAACCCACATTAGTCATCCCCGTCAGGCTAACAGGAGGTGCTTATGCAGTCTTCCAGCAACTTGGTGACGAAGGGAACTTGGATGAAATCAAGTATGCCCTTTACGCAGCATCTGGTACAGATGAATCCATCACTTGTAGGCAATTTATTGGGTGGCGACTCCTCCCCGGGGAGCCAACTGATGTGTACCTGGCTGATCTAAGAAAGTTTTTGGTACCATTCGGGGCGTTAACAACCAAATACTGGCATGTGCATTTTTGGAAGCTGAGGGAGATGGGTATTGATACTGACTAGAGCCCAAACCATTTTGAAGGAGTCAGAGCATGTCACAGCAGCTGCACAGACAGAGGAGGCTGTGTGTAAATCAGAGGAGAATGCTGCCGGTGACTGTCATGTCCCCATGACTCAGAAGGGCCCCAAATGCTACAAGTGTGGTGGTATCAACCACTTCTCCCGAGAGTGCAGGAGTCGAAGTAATACAGGGAGTGGGAATCGTAGCAAAACACGTTGCTATCGCTGTAACAATCTGGGACATCTAGTGCAGAACTGTCTGGGAAAATGAGCTTGGGAGCAAGGAACTGTCGCCACCCTTGCCTCCTATCAATCAGTAAGTACGGATTTGCCCATAGTCAGAGTACGTGTGAATGGCGTGCAATGTTTGGCTCTCATTGGCACAGGATGTTCCCGTTCAATAATCAGTGCAAACTACTGTCAGATCTGGAAGGAGCGATGTGATGATTAGGACAATGCATGCTGCGGAGTTGGAGTGACTTCAATCCTAACAGCTGGAGGTGATTGTGCCGAGGTGGACACACTGGTGACAAACCTCTGGGGTACAATTTGCTGATCGGAATCAATGCCATATGTAAACTAGGTGGTGTTATGGTCATGTGTACCGAGAAAGTGGAGCTCGGGAGAAATTGTGACTCATGTGCCACCATTACAATTGAGGAACAGGATTTCTGTATCGCAAATGACCAAGGAACAAAGACTTGGACAGCGGAATGGAAGTGGATAAGAAATAAAGAACCAGATCAATTATGCAACATTGTTGCGGAATATACAGTGTCAAATAAGAACAAAGCTGCCTACAAGAGCGAACTGGAGACGTGGATCATGAATGGCTTGCTGATACCATATCTGCAAGACAGATTGGGGGCCCCCAAGAGGATTAATCCCCTTAATAGCCGTTGCACAAGCCACCAAGGCTAAGGTATGGCCAGTGACAGACTATAGGGAGATAAATCAATACATAGATGCCTTTACGGCAGATGTGTGTGCCGAACGAATGAGGGAATGGCGGCAGCAAGGAGCTAAGGTGGCTTTGCTTGACCTGCGAAAAGCGTATCTTCAAATACAAATTCACGAGACGTTATGGCCTTTCCAAACAGTTATTGTCAAAGGAAAGAGGTATATGCTTGATGCGATTGGGGTTTGGTTTTAATGTGGCTCCCCTAATTATGAAATCAATTATTAAGACAGTACTGGATCAAGATGAGCTGATGAAAAGAGCTGCGTCGGCATATGTCAATGAGATATATGTAAATGAGGACATACTTTTGGTAAATAAAGTCAGGCACAGGTTAGAATCTTGTCTAGCAAAAACCATATTCAATTAAAGGATGGGGCCATTGTGCTTGGGTTTAAAGTCTGTGGCGAGCACAACACATTGTGGTGGAAGCGAGGGAGCTCAGTTCCGGATCTCCCTGCTACACTAACACGAAGCTCAGTATTTTCCGTATATGGGAAGTTAGTGGGGCACTTTCCCCGTATGCAGGTGGCTTCGTGCAGCCACAGGAATGATAAAAAGACGAGCAAGCATGATAAGAAATGGGCGGCATGACACTATAAAAAATGCACTTCTTACACAGATGATCATTGAGACGCTGACTAGAGTGCACTAGACAACCCTATTCGGGGAGATTGGTGCATGACTGGAGAAGAAGTCAATGCAAGGGTTGATGCAAGCTCAATGGCAATAGGTGTGGTGTTGGAAAATCGAGGAGTTATACTAGAAGATGCATGCTGGCTTCGACCAAGAAATGATGTGCAACATATAAACCTGGCCGAATTGGATGCTGCGGTGAAAGGTATAAATCTGGTATTACAGTAGCCGGCCACAGTGGTACACCTATACATGGACTCGGTATGCGTGTACCAATGGCTACAGAATATTCTGACAGGCAAGAGCTGAGTGAGGACGAAAGCTGCGAGCAAGATGCTAGTGTGCAGGAGACTGGCTAACCTACAGCAACTAATCAAAGAATAGTTTGGTAGTTGACGTCACACTGACTACGTTACAGAGGAACCTGGCCAATAAGTTGACTAGAATATCAAAAAGATGGCTTGACATATTGAAACAGGGATCAGAGCCACTGACATGCGTGGCTGTTATGAGCCAGCTGACCATTAAACAAATCCGCGCCATACATAGCAAGAGTGGTCATTCTGGCGTTCAATGTTTGACTTACTTTTGTCCAGAAAGTATGTCCTACAGTGATAGTTAGGTCGGCCATACAAGGTTGTGAAGAATGCTGTACAGTGGACCCTGCCCCAGTCCAGTGGAACAAGGGCAAGCTCAGGGTAGATAAAAACTGGTGGTGACTGGGCATGGACGTGACATCACAATGCCAATCATTTTCTAACTTTGACAGATTGCAGCCTGACGCATTTCACTGTATGGCGCCCACTGGTGTAACAAGATGCATTATCGATTATACAACACTTACAAGCTATCTTCTATGAACATAGTCCCCGACCCCTGTTGAAATATTAATAGACAACAACCTTCTGTAGCCGAGATTTTCAGAACTTCACAGTTGAATGGGGAGTACGAGCTAGGTACAGAGGCGCATACACTCCAGAGGTTAACGGGATAGCGGAGTAGTGTCACCAGATCATTAAAAGGATAGCAGCCAGAACACAGTGCTCCATTCAAGAAGCTGTTCAAGAAGCTGTAACACCATCAACTGCGTCAGCCAACAGAATATATACATACAGACAGTGGATAAAGGGGATAGATCAAGTAATGTCAAACATTCTGAAGAATACCAAACAACTATATAAAATTGGTGATCTTGTATGGGTCAAGCTCCCAAATGGACATTGTACCACTAGATTTAGTAGAGGACAAGTTGGAGTTATTAGCACCCAAACAGTCCAGGTCAATGTTGTGCCACACCATGTGAAAAACCTTTGCCCGCAACACAAGTTAAGTGCCTCAGAAGAGCATCACAGCTAAGATATGTCGTCAGATAGTGATTCAAAGACAACAATGTTTTGCACAATGCAGTCAGATGGTCTGCCCTCTGTATCAGAGAGTACAGATTAGGACAACAAAGAAAGTCGTGATAACACCAGAAATGCCAAGGACCTGCAGAACATAGACGTGGCAGTACTGCCACCAGAAACATCCACTCCACCTCTATGAAGGAGTGTTCGTTGAAGGCGTTCTCCCTCACCATCATCTATGTGATCATGAGATATGGGGGAGTGTGAAGAACAAGAAGACTTACCTCATGCAAAGCGAATTTGCATGGCATGTCAGGTCTTGTTGAAAGATCACGACTGGTGTTAAAAGCAAAAATGAATTATTCCAAAACTCTTATATCACGGGCAGGCGTACAACAAAAAAAAAAAAAAAAAAAAAAAAAAAAAAAAAAAAAGACTAAAAATTCAAGCCAGCGTAAATTTATAAGATCAGAAGTCTTGGACAAATGAGAAGTAAGTCTCGTATGCAAATGCTAGTTGCTCCCGCGGACATAAATTGCAAGCCTGTGAGGAAGATGGTACAGAACAGACCAGAATGTATTGTTGGCATGATGGCATACGTACTAATGAGAATGATAGAATAGGAGGTCACTAGCAACAGCTCAGTTGATAGACCGAAGGACTGGACAAAAGCAAGCACTTTAATCTATTTCAGTCATCACAAACGACGGGTGAACTGAATTACTCACATTGACAAGACAGATGCACTTGAGGTCTGCTTATCCAATTAAAAACAAACACAAAAATGAAAAAAAAAAAAAAGAAGAATTTTCTTTTTCTCCTCTATATTTCATATTCTGATGAAGCTTTAATAAAAGCAAAACATGTTAGATTTGTAAACATTTCCTATTTGTTCCTTATCCTATCATGGTATTTCTTTTTTTTTTGCACACTTCTAATTGATCCATTCATCTTTTGCTTGCTGGCATCTATTAATGCCTTTAACATCCCATCTATCTGGAATATTTTTATTTAAAAGTTTTCTGACAGCAGAATGACAATGTGCAGGATTTTGCTGAAAAAATGGTTATCCTAAGTATGAGGCTCATGCTTCTCAGGGCTCTCTATAAATTGATTTTATTATGTGAAAAACTGAAAATTTAATCTTAAACTGTAAGAAGGACTTCATAATGATTGTATATATTGTATTCCTTTCTGAATAGTATGTAGCAAATATTTAAGAAAGAAACTAATAGTATTCAACTGATAAGTCATTCATACTTCTTGCTAGAATTTTATTAGATCAGAAATTATTATTATACAGTGATTTGTGACACCTAATCACCTTATCTTGGATGTTATGGTCATGTTTTGACCACTGCACTATACCCTTCTTCAGGTCTGTCTTATTTGATCACCTTCCAGGAATTTCAAGCTGAACCCTATTTAAAACAGACTGATCTTTCCACTGCCCATGCTTAGGGGATAATCTTGTCTTAGCTGATTCTATCTAGCTTGTTTGTTGTTGTGACATTGTTTGAGTACTCTACTAAACCAGAGTATGACATTTGCACTACTCAACCTAGGGATTGAACTCATGACTGCTGGGTAACTTAATTCTCTTACCCAATGGTTTTATTCCAGGTGGTATATAATACATGAACTCAATAAAATCTTCAATATAGTTCACAATAGAAAAAACAGGACAATAAACTGGCCTTGTACATTTGCATAGTGCATGGTTTCAAGACATTTGAAAAGCATAAGCCAACATTAATTGGACAACATTTATCACCATCTACAGAACATGTAGAAACTCAAACTTTTAAGTGGCGACCCAGACACATACCAACAGTGGATGATCAACAAGAAAAAAAACCTTCAGAGCAACAACTATCCTTCGAAAATATCAGGATTCTTTAATATATGTAGGAAAGAAGTTAGTTAGAAAATTGCTATAACCTGTCTACCTTAGAGAGATGTTCGGAAAAATTCAGATCTGTGGTTCATATATCACCATGAAAATATTCAAAAACAAATCCATACTTTGGAGACATTTCTCCCAAAGAAAGCTTATCTCAGAAGAGAATATAACCAAGAATTACAGAGATTCACTTCCATGCTGTTGTGGCCAAGGGAGTCAAAGGTGGGACGATCTCTAAAACTGGAACAGAAGTGAAAAACTGGAAGGAGATGCTGAAATCAGGAATAGCCTATCATCATATGGAGAAGAAAGGATATCACCTAATAATGTGAAATGAAATCAGAAGAGAGAGGAATTAGAAGAATAATCATGCTTGGTTCATACTTTTTTTTTTTTTTAGTCTTTTTTACTATTTGCCTATTATTGATGACATAATAAATACCAGATTAGTTTAATCAATATTTTTATGTAAGGATAATAAAAATTTGATTTCTCAGTCAGCTAATAGAAATCACAAATCTAAATAAAATTTTCTTATTATTCAAATGTTTCGGCCACTGTGCCTTTCAGCCTTCTTCAGGTATCTGTTGCTCCAGGTAACCTTCAGGAAATTTCAAACTAAACCCTTTATTTAATTTACATGAATATATTGTTCTCATTCCACTGATCATGTCCAGGAAAATCTCATCTTATTTTATTTTAATACTGCTCAGTTATTGCTTGCCCTGTTTCCATTGGGTCTGAATCCACACTACATGGTCCAAAGATTGAACTCACAATTACTATGCCACAAAATTCACAAATGAACACTTTAATCCTACAGGCTATTTGACCCAAATGTTTTGGAAATAACAAATGAGGACATTAGTCCAACTCTAATCGCTGTAGATAATTATTATTTCTAGTTTTACTAAGAAAAAAATTTCACTAATTAAAATGACAAATCATGCAGTACACTTCATTAAATCATTCCAACTAAATATGTCCGATTATTTCCTTCACATCCTTGTGACACTTTCCACTTAAAGGTCTGAAAAAAAAAAGGTAATTTATGTAAGAATAGAGTTAAAAAAAGAGGATACATTAAAGACTGTTTCCAACTGATTTCCCTTTAGCAAACTCACTTTTGTAACATGAGTAGAGGTGTTATACAACCAAATTTCTTCCTTTTTATTCACTACACACAGTTTGTTTGAATGTTATTGAATGTCTTATTTTATTCTAGTCTACATATCTATATTTATTACTTGTTAGGTTATTGTGAAGCAAATAGTATGAAGTCATTCCCTTTATTAACAGACTAATGTCTTCATCTTTGTCACGTGTGCTTTTCATTCCAGGTAGCCTTCAGGGAATTTCCAACTGAATCCTTTATTTAATCTACAGAAGTAGGTTATATCTGTTTTGCTTTTCATATCAAGGGATATCTTGTCTCATTCTTATTCAGTACTGCTCAGTAATTATGTGTCCTGTTTCTACCAAGTGTCTACATGATTCACTGGAAAGTGGGCAAACAATAACCGAGTCAGTACTAAATAAGACCAAGATATCTCGACATGGACAGTAGAATGAGGACAATCTATCGGCTGTAGATTCAATAAAGAGTGCAGTTCAAAATTCTCTGAAGGTTACCTGGATTGAGAGGCTCATGAAGGTCGACACAATGGATAAAACATTGTGAGAATAACAACAAGGATGAAGTCAATAGTTTGAATGTAAATAATAATAACTTCTAAACTCAGAAATTCAGACACAAATCAGTCCCATTTCACCAAATGTTCACCTTGCAAGAATGATGATACAGTTTTGACTTCTCATCTACACCTAGCCAAAGATCATCTCTATATACTATGATTTTTTTGCTTCAAATCATCATGCAAGATGATAAAGTTTTTGAAATTTAATACTGTTTAATATATATATATATATATATATATATAAAGCAATATTTTTATATACGGATAAAAACAATTTACTCACTACAAAGATGCATTCTTGTTTTGATGCAGCTGCATCTCTACTGGTGAGAACAAATTATGGTTTATAAATTCTATTTACAAGCAAGCTGCTTATGAAACAAAATTCAAAAAACAGAGAGATAGAGAGAATGGTAAGGAAAAGGGAGAAAAAAGAAGGAAAGGGTGACAGAGTAAGGCAAAAGTATTTGTTGATAGCAGTTTGAGTGGTGAAGGAAAGTTGAGGCATTAAGACAAGGTCTTGACCCAAAAAGTTTAAAACAAAGCAGAAGTATCCGCTACAGTTTTTAATACCATGGAATGGTCAGAAATCTAAGCAAAGTATGCCAAAACTCCCAAGAAAAAGGAGAGAGAAAGGTCTAAGTAGAAAAGAGAAAAACGATGAAAGAGAAACAAGAAATAAATACAGGCAAAGGTCATAGTAGTAAATGAAGACACTCCCACCACCCGGATGAAAGGCCAGGGATCTTAAAACAAAACCAGAGCTGAATTATGCTGATTTATGCTGAAGTTTCTGTTGTTTTGCAATAAATGTAATATGTAGATTCATAGTCATTCAAGTGGAAAATCTTTTGGTATGTTAAATAACCCCAAATAACTTATGTAATCCATTTTTTCTCAAGGTATTTCTCCCTATAGGGTTTTTTTTCTCTAGGCATTTTGTCTTTCAGAAGACAAAATGCATCTCAAGTAAACTTTTTCAGTTTTGCTTTATAATTAAATCAGATTAAATTTGTTATGTTGGTATGACTACATATACACACAAATGAGGGCTGCTGGGAATTTTAGAATTATTTTTTTCACAACATCCAGCCAAATTGATTTCTTTCCATTACTTTTGTTAATAGATAATAGAAGATCTGTCAAGAATGGTGAAATGTTGCTAGAGCCAAGGTGCAAATTTACTGTAGATTACTTTACAATCAAGGCATTCTCTAGACATTTACGTTGTAGTTAATTATTTTCTCATTTGATCAGAGTAGCATTTTCTTAAGTCAAATTTGTGGTCAGTCTTGTTATGGCAAGCAACCAATGCATTTTGATGTATTGTTTTGAAAAGTTTGAAAGTGTTTTCAATGTATTTCTCCTCTTCATGTAAATAATGTGGGCTGCATATTCCGAGTGCTCTTAAGTAGAATCCGATGATTATGCCAGATTTTATTTTCTTATGATGAGCATAGAAATTTATTATGCTGTGGTTATTGGTTGATTTCTGGTGGACACTCAGTCTAAATGAATTTGGCTAGCTATAAAAGAAAAACAACTAAAATTCCCAGCATCCCTCATTTGTGCACATGTATACATAACAAATTTAGTCTGATGAAGTCCTGAAGGATGAAATGAGTCACAAGTAAACTTTTTCCACTTTGTAATATATATATATATATATATATATATAATTTTCTTCCCAATAAAAATGGAAATCATACTCAAGTTCATAAATTTGCTACTCTTCAATACATTAACACTTTCCAACCTGATTTTGAAATTTAAATTCAATTTGTGAACTATCTACACAAATTTGTCCGACATCTCTTCTTACAAAACATGCTGATAGGAAAAGAATCAATAAGTAATCTATTTAATGAGCTTGGGTGAATGAATAGCAGAGCAAGGATGAAGATGAGTATTAAAACAGGCAAGAGAGACTCTAAGAGTAGCAAAAGAAAGTTGTGAAGGGCCATGACATAAGAGATATGGTAGCTGGTTCTTACATAAATCTTGTTAAGATCCTTTCCATGGAAATTAAGTGCAACAGAATTACCAAATAAAAATTTGACATATTTTAAGTATCGCAGAGCACAGAACCTATTTACCAACAACAGTACATTCACTTCACATGTTAGAGTACTGCTGTTGAAATCTAAACAATCATTGGAATTAAATTGATCTATTTCCCCTCACTTCAAATTCATCATCACAGTAAAGAAAGCATTTTGGGTATTCATAGCCTTTGCATGATTATCATGCATTTTTTTTTAATCATTTCAACCCTAACAAGGCAATAATGCCACTAAGATGAAAGGTGTTACTGGGAGTGGAAGAGAATGACAAGATATTACTGAAGATGAAGGACAATAAAAGAAAAGGTTTCAAGAGGATTGTAGGTGGCAGGGAAGCAAGAAATTGAAAGAGTTCTAAAAGTGAGAAGTGGAAGAAAAACTATTAGAATAGAATTTATGGTTACATCCAGCTACTTCAACAGTGAGACCCAACTGCCAATCTAGTAGTATGTTTAAACTCATGAACTAAAGGTATCAAGGAGAACAGCTCATCAGAACAATTACCATCAAAATATTTATAGAAAAAAACAGAGGGAAGCCATGTCACACCAGTGGGAAAGTGACTCAAGTTGAGATATCAGGACAAATAACATTACAGATCTTTTGGATTTTGTCAAGAATCTTAGATATATTGCCAGAGCACAGAATGAGATATGTCAGTATTAATTCAACATATGGAAAAATGGTAGATTTATAAATGTGCCAGAAGAATTCTGATGAGAAAAATAATCCAGCATGACAGCGAACTCACTTTCATAGCAGCAGACACAGCAATTGATCCAATATAATCACTCCCTTTCAGGTAAGTAAAAACATGAGACCAAGAAGGTGAAATGAGTTGCTCTTCTGAAGGTTAGCATCAGCCATAGCTGAAAGGGGGAAAATATGGCTCTCTATGATGATTAAAGGATAACAGTTTCATTTTGGAGGTATTAAAATTTACAAGTTATTTCTTGCTCAAGTTAACAAATGATTGGAGATCATTGAAATTCAATCATATATGTAGAAATTTCATAATAAATCACTAATTGCAAGCATTCAACCACATGTTGTTGAAGCTAACTCAATAGCAACTACCACTCAATAGACAATTTGTATTATTAGACTTAGTTGTAAACAAATGTATATCTTTGGAGAGCTCTCATCTGACTGGTTCATTTCAAAAGAGTGAAAGTTTGCTGTAAGTTTTTTGGGGGGGTTGTTTTTTTTTGAAGTCATCACAAACTTCAACTTTTTATTACTGACTGATGATTTTGGTCAACTTCTTTCCTGTTTTCTCAACTTAAAATTTAATTTGGTAATTTTCAGAGCCAAAATCTTATTTAGCATTCATTAACAACTTTGCTCCCAAATGTAGACTTCAAATTCTGATCTCTGATATTCCTGCCTGAAGTAAAAGAAGATTCAATTTCAAAATCATAACCTGAAAGCCTTTCTATACTTACCTTAAAAATTCAATAAGAATTAAATGAAATGGAATGATTACTGAGTAATTCAGAAATATTATTTGCAAGAAATAATTTTAAACCAAAATTACCAATTTCTTGTTCAGTATACTACATACACAAGTTGTACAAGTAGAAATATTTTTAGTTTATTATTCACTGAAACCTTCACAGTTATTGATTTCTGACTTGTATCTTGGGTTATTTGTGGTGATTTCTGTCAACAACATGAATTATAAATAAAAGAATAAACACCTTGCAAAATTTAAACTTTCTCTTTTTCCTGGAGTAACCGTTTTACTAATTAAATCACCATATCTTGATATATGGTGTCTCTAGAATATTACTGATCATGGCTATCCATAACTTCCTATCTCTTGTAGCTCAAAGAAATGCCCAAATCTACAATTCCTCTTTATCTTCACTCCACTATCCATTTTTAAAATAGATTACTCAATGTTTCCATCTGGTCCTAATTTTTCCATTTTTTTCCCTCTTAACTATGACCATTTTTTCATGCTTACATACATTAATAGTATTTATAATCATATTATTTTGAAGCATTATCAGTTGTTACTATTAATCTTTGACCGATACTTCTTTCATTTTGATTATCATATTATGGTCATTAATGCAGATCAGAAATAAAGAATAGGTTATACAAAATATCTTTACTTGCATCCTGATCTACAGTAAAATATAGTGATATTCCTAGTTGTATCATGAAACAGATATTACTGGTGTTTTATAAGTTGTGGTCCTAGAACATTTGTGAGTTCTAATTTTATTGCTTCCTGGAATGTGTATGTGGAAATAAAGTCCTGTAATATAGATATCCAGCTATATGCCTTTCCCAAAAATAGTATCATTGCAGAATATGAAAATATAATACCCTTTTCTCTCATTAATATGAAGAAGTCAAAACTTACAGAATATTTTTATCCTTTACAACAATTAAAAATAAAAAGTAAATATCTAATGATATTTTTATATGCTTATACCTTGCATATTTATTTTTCTCAGCAACATGGCCTGTTAATTTTCAATCCTCATTGAAAATGACTAAAATAAGCTATTCAAAGAATATTTAGATTATCTTAAATTTCAGAACAGAAATATTTAAGCAATTAGATCTATAATTCTATGAAAAGTACCTCACAAAAAGATCTAATGCTAGACTGAGTTCTCTCATTTCATATCAAGTGCTCTTAAATCAATCCTTCCAGAAATTTATATATCATACAAATAGGTATTAAGTTTTAACTTTCTTACTTCATGAAATTCTCTTGAAGTCTTAATATTTTTATTTTTTAATTCAATCATTTTATAATTATTTCCTTTTGTTTTCAAGAATGCAACATGTTCCCTATGTATATTGAGGATGATTTGAATATTTGTTTTATTAAATATTCAATAATCATTGGTACATTTTTTCAGAGAGATTTTCATTCTTGCAGTACACCAAAGTCTATCTTTTCTATTGTTCACCAATGTCTAATTTTCGAAATCTAAATGGACTAAAAAGGGAACATGTATAAAAAGTAGACATTCATCAGTCTTGGGAGACAGTGAATTTTACAAAGGTGGCTTGCTAATCCTTATTCTTTAAAGTCTACAGAGCTTCATACTGCAATTGTACTTTGAGTTTTTGGAAAGACAACACAATCAGGTATGAACATTAAATAATCCCAGTAAATTGAAATCCTCAGTCCCAGTGACTTTACAAAATCTGACAAAATCGAAGTAACCAAACATTTTTTTAAGTGGCTTGATTGTGTTGAATTTTTCACCACAATTTTGTATGATGCTGACAACAAGGAATATATATCTATCAGAACACATTTATTAATATTTCCTACTTGTTATTTTATTCATCTAAGTGGGTGCTGGAAAAAATGTCAGCCTAGTCAAAAAGGAATTTAAAAAAAGACAAGACAAAAAAAAAACAAAAAAAAAAAAACTGCTCTTTCATCATTTGATTTTGGAAATAGATCAAAGAACGGGTGAGAATTTGGCACATTCCTTTCATTTGTCTGTTTATATATATATATATATATATATATATATATATAAAATCCATATAAAATGAGAACAAACAGAATCCAATTCCATTACTAACACATGCTAATACAAACTGAAACACAATTCCATTTGTGTAGCATTTTTAATGTAATATCCTAAAATAAAGTGTGTGTGTATATATATATAT
Source organism: Acanthosepion lycidas (assembly GCA_963932145.1). NCBI lineage: Eukaryota > Metazoa > Mollusca > Cephalopoda > Sepiida > Sepiidae > Acanthosepion > Acanthosepion lycidas. Next base: position 22,166,543 of record OZ010577.1, read on the forward strand.
ATATATATATATATATATATATATATATATATATATATATATAGTGTATAGTAAACAACTCTCTCAACATCAACTCATTTAACAATGAAAATGGAATGTTAAAAATACAAAGGTGCTCACATGAATTCCAGCAGTGCTCAACATACAAGGGCTGGGAGTAAATGCTCCCATTTAAAAGAATACCAAAATAAAACAACATAAGCAGTCAAAACACTAGGAAATCTAACACTACCAAAAAAAAGCCTTGAAAATGGCTAAAGTAGTGAGCGAAAGTGCTTGGGACAATTACATTTATGAAAAATTTCTGTACTCCCTTTACTCCTACAAAATGGAAACATAAGGATGTTGGAAAAACTAAATAGAAAAATAATTAAAATTTCCTTTTCTGCCATATTTAATGAAAGAGGTTTAAAAGAAAGGTTATTACCCAAATATAAATAATGATAAAATAAGTAACAAATAGGAAATGTATATCAATCTTACATATTTAAGTTTTATTAAAGTTTTATTAGAATTCGAGAGAAAACAGGCAAATAAGACAGAAATTATGGTATTTTCCATTTTCTTTGGGTCAGTTCTCACTTGTCAGACACGTGTCATATACATTAAAACTATAGATAATTCTGTATGTATTGAAGTTTGTGAAGATTCTTGTATGTCTAAGTGGGCAATGGAGGGTAAGGTGTGTTCATAATTGTCTATGTGTGTCTAATGGGAGTTCTCATGTTTTCACCTTTGTGTGACCAGCCAGTGTAGTGGGGTGTCACTTCATTCTAATCTATGGTTGGTCTCTTTAAACATGTATTTTTTTTATTAGACAGACATAAGTTAGATTTTTTAAACTATATTCAAAGAAAGATGGCAATGTAATGTTTTAGGTGTGTGTTTATAGTTGGTAATAATATTAAGTTTGCAAAGTTTTTTTTTTCCCTTATAAACACACGTTACCATCCAATGCTCACTTAGACATACAAGAACATTTACAAACTTACATACATACATACATACATACATATATACATACATATATATCAGTCAATTATGTACCATGTGTGATACACACTTAGGCCATCATGTATCTTTCAATACATGACTGACAAGACAGATTTTTTCCCCGCAGTAGGTTGACATTTCTTTCTGAGGTAGACCAGCTGTCATCAAAGGCTATAGAACCCGGTCTACCCTGCTATTTACCCATAGCTGGGTGAAGAAGAGGATTCACACCTTTCCCAAGGGTATTAGCATGTAAGTGAATGTAATGGATTCAACTGGGATTCAAATTTGACTCTCCTATTCCTCAATACAAGCCACTACCCATTACTCCACTGTGCCTATATATATATATATATATATATATAAAATTATCTATGTTTTTAATGCAGATGGCTGAACAATGAGAACTGACCCAAAGAAAATTGAAAATACCAGAGTTTCTGTCTTTTTGTTTGTTTTCTCTCAATCTCTGATGAAGCTTTAATAAAAGTGAAATGTTAGATAAACATTTCCCATTTGTTCTTTATTTTATAATCCTGTTAGATTTCAATCTTCATTTGATCTTTAACACACACGTGTGTGTATGTATTCAGGCAGCAAATTCCCTTTTAGGCATGTCTGATTAAATAAATTACAAACATTATGTCAGCTTATTTTCAGCATAATCCTTTTACATTTACAAATATTTTTCCATGTATTACAATTACATGAGGCAAGAAATGCACTCTAACAGAATCACTTTTATTTTATGCTCAGTACTTGGGAAATGAAAGTGATTTCCACTGTTACAGTGCATTTCTTGCCTTATTTGATTGTAATATGAAAGGATTATGCTAAAAATAAGTAGATACAATGTTTGAAATTTATTTAATCAGATATATAAAATTTCTCAGCCATTAATCCATTATTTAATCCAACATTATTCCTTGTTATTATAAATTCTATATTTATATGACACCCGTTTTTTTTTTTTCCTTTTCCCAACTACAAAATTATCATCTCCCAACATAGAGATAGAAAGTCTTACTTAAAAAAAAAAAAAGTGCTTCTCAACAGTAATCAAACCTGTACTCTCGTTAACCTTGAAAATCTCCTTCAAGCCTTTCTTTGCTGCAAATGGTTTCTCTTAGCTTAATGGTAAAGTATACAAATTGATGTGAATCTAAGTACTGTCATTAAGACTTATTTCATCCTTATTTTGAATTACTCCAGATGATAAACATTTTGGAAAACATCCAACAAATTAAACGAAAAAAATAAATTGACAAGTAATAAAATGAAAATGCAAGATAAAAGTTGGGGGTCAAGGAGGAATTCTATTTCAAAATAAAAACAATCAATCAGCAATGAAAAAAAATAGTTTTGACCTGCACTTGTGCCCTAACCCTACAAATAGAAAAATGTGAGAGACAAGTAGCTAGCAATGAATATTTTAAAGAAATCTAAAATTATTTCCAAACTCAATGAAATCGATAAAATGTTGATTTAAATGCGAAGGAAAATGAAAAAGAAAGAATCATACTGTAATAAACAAACTGAAAAGAAAAGTTGGTATGAAGAATAAATAAACCTTGGAGTAACCTATTAAGAACCTTCTCAAATATATCTTTAAACAAACATGGCTGTTATGGGTTCATTACATGTGATTCACTGGGCTGTATGCCTCAATGGCTACTAAGCCCAAGAGAAAGAAAGAAAGAAAGATATAAAAGATTAAAAAAAAAAAATTTGATAGAAAATTTGAGTTAAAAAGGTATTATGGCTAATAGACTGGGAGGGGAAATGGTTGTATACATTATCTAGGCCTTCCAATTCTTGTGCATAGTTTTCTTAGTTGTAGGAATAGAGTGATTGAAAAATACCTTAAATCAGACCCTAATAAATATACATATGTATGTGTGTGTGTGTGTGTGTGTATATATATATACATATATATATATATATATATATATATATAAGAATGCAGAGTTGGGTGAATAACTATAAATCTTGTCAACCACAGACAGACTGTTTCGCCGTTTCACAGTTCATCAGTGTGGCTAGACATCCGATCGCTTCAATCTGGGACCAAAACCAAACCAAATTGACATCAGTTAGAGATTCTGACCCCTAGGCTATTGACACCCAGCAGGGAGAAAGACTGATTTTTGCATATTTTATTTTTTTCGTAAACACAACAGTGTCATAGAGAACTCAATCCAGCTTAGAGAGTCTTGCATTATCAGCAGTAATAGTGACCGTTTACAAATTTGCACTTTTCTTTTATATATTAGTTCCTGTCGTGAGTTTGATCCTCACAGGGTGCCCTGCACTAGGAAGTTGTGTCAGTCATCTAAGACACCATACACATATCTCAATTTTTTGCAATCTGAAAACATTTTATGTCTATCATATAGAACACAAAAATAAATAACGTAACAATGAAAACATGAAAATCTAATACCACCAGAGAAAAAAAACACCCTTAAAAATGGCTGTAGAAAAGGTCAAAAGCACTTGGGACAATGAAAATTATGTAAAATTTCTGTACTCCCTTACTCCTTTTATGTGCCATGTCCATTCAAAACATAGGTGATCATGGCTCTCCACCTCCTCCTATCTTGTAGTTCTCAATAAGTTGTCTTCTTGCTACTTCTCCCAGACCCTGTTCTGCCATACACTTGCTGAAGCCCACTAAATATGTCATGCGTTCCTTCCCCTTGTCCCTCTTTCCTTCTATCCACCCTGTGAGTATCAGATTTTCCAAGCTTTCCTTTCTCATTACATTCCAAGATATTTCAGCTGCCTCTTCCTGATGTTAAGTATAAGTTTCCTCTCCAAAACCTCATCATTGCTCACATGTTCGGTCCATGGTATCCTTAGCATCCTTCTGTACCTCCATTGCCTAGAGTCTTTTCTTCATCTTTGAAGAGACCGTCCAACATTCACTGCCATAAAAAAGACAGATATCACGTAGCAGTTCAGTACTCTTTCATTATCAATGAAATCCTCCTGTCAAGTAATACTCTGTCTAGCTTTTGGAATGTGTCTTTGGCCATCCCAATATATCTTCAGATCTCAGTGTTGCACTTACCATTCTCTGTCAGAATACTTCCCAGATATTTAAATTTCCACATATGTTTGATTTTAGTATCCCCGACCTGTAAATCACTTTTTGAATGTCTTTGCGTAGTCTATAAAACACAGGTGCACATTATTCTGCATCTGTATTGTACTTTCTGATAACATTCTGAGCACAAATATCGCAATCCGTGTTCTAGTGTCTTTAATGAACCGGCACTGTTCTGGTCCTATCTCTGGCCTAATTCTGCTGTGTGCTCTATTCATCAGAATATGGATGAAGCATTTTGTTGTGTGGCTCATAAAGCCAATTGTTTGGTCAAGTTCACATTTGTTTGTACCTGGTTTCTTAGGCAGTGCTATTAAAAATAGATCTGCTGAGATCTTCCGGTATATCCCCACTGTTGTAGATTTCATTTATTATTTCTGTAATCTTATCTATGTCAAAATCATTTAAGACTGTCAGCATTTCTGTTACAATTCCGTCTGGCCCTGCCACCTTGTTTCTGTTGAATTTGGCAAGCCAAGCTTCTACTTCAGTTTTTAGAATTTCAGGCCCGTCAGTAGTTCTCTTTCATTGTGGAAGAGTTCTCCAATATATTTGTTCCAACACTGAATAATTTTTCCTTCTCTAATATGAGTATTCCATCCTTGAATTTTATACAGCCTGTTAATGAGCATGTCTTCTATCCTGTTAGTTCCCTTCTTTGTTTATGCATATCTCCTTTGTTGGTGGTACTCAATTGTCTCTATTTCTGCACATTTTTTTGTTTAGCCCCTCTTTAGCCTGTCTGCATTTGGTCCTTATTTCATTGTCTAATTTTCTATATTCCATTCCATATATTGGCAGAGTTTTCTGTCTCCTTTGCATCATGCTAAGAATCTCATCAGTCATCTATTTGTCCTTTCTTCTTTGTCCTGTCTCCTTTGGGATGATATCATTTGCTGATATCACTAAAGCTTCTCTTAGTGTGTCCCATTTCAAGTTTTCATATTTTCACTCTCAGTTTACATATAACCGAGTGATGGTCAATTCCACAGTCGGCACTTGTTTAGTTTTTGCAGTGAACCATTGCATTCCTGAATCGTTATGTAGTCGATTTGTTTTTTAGTTTCTCCTCCTGGGCTCCACCATGTCCATACAAAACAGAAAACAATGTTGGAAAAACTAAATAAAAAAAATTCATTAAATCTTCCTTGCCTGCCATAATTTATGAAAGCTGTTTGAAAGAAAGGTTTCTGCCCATATATATATATATATATATATATATATATATGCACAAAGTGGTGTAGCTATTTTTTTTTTTTTTTTTTGGTGCCTGGGGGCAGCCATCAAGTTTGCCATCCCTCCCCAGAAGGAATATAATATTACACTGCACATTAACTCCTTGAAGTTTATATATATATATATATATATATATATATATAGTCAACAAAATTATTCATACACATCAATTTTTAATATTTTTATCCATTTCTCAGAATTTAATGCCCATATGATACCAGGTTATTTCCATATTTCTGTTAAGGTGGGTATTTATAGCACCTCACTGATAAATTATGAAATAAAAGTGCAATTGTGTTTATTTAATTTTTAGAAATAAAACTGTAGATATGGAAAAAAAAAAAAAAAAAAAATGAAAAAGAAAACAGTTTTTTTATAAATCAAGAAAACTTTTTATAATATTTAACAGAAACAAAACTTGTTTTATTTAAAAGTAAAGAAAAAATCTCTTTTAATTGATAGTTTATCAGTTTTTTTAATATTTATTTCAATTCTAATAAGTGAGGAGTCATAAATTAAATGCCACGATAAAAGAAACAGTTCATTTTTCTTTTAACAATGTAAAAATAATGCAATATCTTTAAATTATTTTGTTTTACATTGAAATTATAGTAGTAAACTAAGATAAAATTAATTTTACTTTAAAAATGAAATGTTATACTTTTAAGTCATAGTCTAGTTTGCTTAATAAAACTTCAACTATCTAAACATAAAAAATAAAAAACATTCTTTTACTACCATGAAAACTTGTAAATTGAAAAAGAAAATGCCCATTTTTGGACTTTAATAGTTTCTGCATTTAAAAAACATTAATTTTTAATTTTCTTTTAAATTTCCATTCAATATTTCTAGATAAAATTGGAATGCTTGTGATATCCTTAAAGCATTGGAATTATTTCAATTCATTTATCTATTTTATAATTTATGAAAAGTAACACTTTTATATCCATATTAAAGCTAGGCCTATGATAAGAAAAAAAATCAATTGGTTCACTTATTTAATTTTTTTTTGAGTAACATTTCACATACACGACAAATCAAAATCAAAGAACTGACACCAAAGTCTTGTCTTCTCACATAGGTGTGAAAAAACTGTAGATTCACTTAATCCAACCCTACATGGAGCCCTTTAAAAATGTTCAAATTTTTTTCACGTCTTTTGCTTACGTCTTATAAATGGAATTTATCCCCACCAGCTGACAATGAGTTTTGGGGACAATTTTTTTTTTTTTTTTTTATTGCTGGCTGTCTGGCTTTGAGTCAGCCATATCAAATTGGCTTCATTTGAACCCAATCTTCTTTCTTATCACTGGCCTTTTTTCTTTTTTTTTTTCAAAAATTATTGAAATTATGCTATTATTTTCTTTTTTCTTTTCTGAAAACTCACTGTGGACCAAAAGTACCGCCCAATGCAGACTGCCCCTCCACCTCCACTAGATATGCCACTGACACACGTACATGATAGAGTATCAATTTCCATGTCCTCACTATTAATATCAACCTAATACTCAATCTCTGATAAGCATTTCTCCCTCATAAATATAGCAATTTTTAAACAATGTGTGTGTGTGTATATATATATATATATATATATATATTTTAAGTAGATATATCTCATTTTTCCGTTCCACTTATTCAGACCTTTATAGGTAAGACACATCATACTATATTCATAAAATCAAATCACTTATTTCCTTCATATTCCAATTGTAAAGAGGAAGTTTGATGCAGATAGTTTTTCCTGAGAGCAACTTTATGTGCGAATGCTTTCCTGAACACAACAATGTTAACCTCTCTAAATCGAGGGTCAATTGCTATCTATACACATAATCTTCATGTCCATCTGAATCCTCTTATTTTCATATCCCACACCTCATTCCTATCATGAATAATAACACTTGAACCTTGTACTGGGGGAACTTCAGTTATAAAAAAATAAATAAATAAATAAAAATCAGACATACAAAATCATGAACATATATTGTGCATACAGGTACATATGCATTTTGACATCTCCTCATACATAAATACACGTGCATTTAGCTATAAGTTAGAGTACTTAAAAATTCTTGACCTGACTCACTTCTCAAAATCTTACCAAATGGCTCAAAATCAGAACTCCTTGTGTAATCTCTTCTTGGTTAGACTGGGAAATTTTCAGCACCTCCTCAGATACGTATACATTCTATATCTACATAATTGAAATGGACCACAATTTGGATACAAAAAATGCTACCCTGGCCAAAATGGAAAACAATTCATCAAGAAGAAAATGTTTCTAGAGCACTCTCATCACTAGAACATCCACAGTAAATTTGTGCCCTCATTCTTACATTTTACCATCCTTATAGATCTGTTTGGGATATCTAAAAAGAAAGACTAAATGAAATTGCTTATGTACCCAAAACACACACACATATATATATACATATATATATATATATATATATATAATTAAAAATTACAATTTCCAGCACCTCTCAATTTTGTGCATAGATAATCACACAAACATAAATAGACTTGGTCTGATGAAGTCCTAAAGTACAAAACACGTCACAAAAGCTTTTTTTTTTCTCCCCACCACTTTGTCATACATCTTTCACCCAATATATACAAAAATTACAGATAGAGTATATCTGTAAAAGGACAATATGTATAAAGACAAAAAGAAAACTTATCTTATGCATTTTGTCCTCTGAGGGACTTTATCAAAACAAATGTGAGATATTTATTTTGTAACAAGTATTTACATGCAAGAGCAAAAATGTTATTGATATTTCAAAAAATTATATATAGAAATGCTCATAAATATTCCTCAGGTTAAGTGAAAAGTCAGGCAAGTTATTGAGGACTTGAAGTTATACAATTTAATGTCTAATAAACGAAAGTGAGCAAGTGATTTTTTTTTTTTAATATATGTATATCTGCAAATTAGTATTTTAAATATTTTAGTTTAGGATCAATTTATGTGTTATATATTTAACATAAGACAATGAATGTTTTCTTTTAATTTTTAGCATTTTTGTAGTTGTGTAACCTTGGCTTGATAAAGTAGTAATTTTTTTTCAGGAACAAAGATAATGGAAAAAATCCAGCGAGTAGATTTATATTTTGATAACAGCATTTGAGAATTTTCCTTCTAAGTTACTTTCTTATAATACATGTGACATTCCTTAGATCAAAGTTGTAGTTGAATTTATTTTACATTTGCCTTGATGAAGTCAGTCAGAGGATGAAACATGTCAGCTAAGATAAATTTTTCTTTTGTTTATATATCTCATGATCATTTGTCAGGAAGGTGACTTTTGGATGTTATCAGTTTAGGGAGGTGATCCCAGCATGCTGAACCTTTGGAAAAATCTGAAAATCCTTCCACGGGTTTATCCAAGTCGTATGAGTGAAAGTGGGGAGACAGAACTGTTTGGAAGACAGTGATGATCGTGCTAGCACAAAGCCACAAGTCATCATGACCGAGAGTTCAAGCAGACTTGCATTGTTCAATCTGCTGATCATGACAGATTATGCACCATCTCCAAGAATCTGTAACTAATGTATGCTCATCATAGTTTCTGTATAACCCACAGATGAACTTGTAACTAATGTATGCTCATCATAGTTTCTGTATAACCCACAGATGAACTTAGTGTGTTGAACATGAATGTAGGTGTCAGCAATAGGGACTAACGGACACCTCATAGAGGAGTGTTCTTTGAAAATAAGATTAGCCAGATATTATATATATGTACATAAATTATCTGTTATATACACATATATCTGTTAACATTATCTATATACTCTAAAATTATTAATAAATAATCTTTCTGGTGCATGTGGTTGGTCCTGATCTGACATTCTGTCTGCAGTTGCTATCTTGCAGACATACTGTGACTTCTCTCTTTCTTTTTTCTACAAGTACTTTCATGGCAACTGCTCTGACGAGTTATTTATACTGGTTCCCACCCTTTCACTGTTGAAACAACTAAATGTAGCCATCTCTTCTACTCCAACAGCTTCTTATCTCACACCTCTCCTGAGTAGAACTCCCTTCCTATCACTTGCTTCCCTGATAGCTATAATCTTCAAATGTAATGTCAGTTGACATCTTCTGGTGCCTTGACCTTGATCTCTGTCCTTCTCTTTATCCTTTTCCCCAAACACGCCTCTTTACTCTTACACTCTGTAACCCCTTGCATGCTAGTGGCACTCCTGCCTTGCTTGGGGTGAATTGCTTAAAAAAAAAAATAAAATAAAAATAAAGAAAATAAATGAATTAAAAAAAAAAAAATAAATAAATAATTATATATAAGTGAACATCGAAGTCAACACTTAGAGGCGACAGTCTGTTTCATGGCCTGACGATTGCATATAGCATGAAACAGACTGTCGCCTCTAAGTGTTGACTTCTATGTTCACTTTTATATTTACACACGCTCTATCTCTGATATTGAGCACTTTATCCCATAAATATAGCACATCTTAAGACTATATTTCTTTGTGTGTATATATATATATATATATATATATATATACATATATATATATATACACACACACACACACACACAGAAGGTACAATGGGTAAATTATCAGTTATATTTTTAATTTTGCACATGGTTTTTTTTATTTTATCAACTGCAAAATATAGTAGGATCAGTTGAGCACCATGTGTGAGAAAAAGAGCACAATGACAATTCACTCCACCAAAACATTTGGAAACGGTATGCTGTACTGCTTGGCATTCATGCTGGAAGCTCCAATGCAAACATTTCAAAATGTTTGGGTGCCAATCTGAGAATTCAGAAACAGTTGGATGAGTCTAATTATGATTATGAAGGTGCTTGGAGTCATCACTAGTGATGGTAATATTATGCTACCATTCATTTAACACAGGGAACTACATCAAATATCTTGAGGAGGGAGTGCTGCCCTGGGTCAAGAGGGTGACTGATGGAAGACCCTATGTCTGGCAACAAAACTCTGCACAATGCATCCTTTACATCTGACCACCCAACTCCCCAGACTGAAAGCCCCCCCTGTGTGCGGGGCACAATTGAGTGAGGGACCAACAAAACTCCATCTGACACCATAGATGAACTGAAGGCAAGGATTATGGCAGCATTCAGCAACTTAAACAAGGTGACCATCCAGAAGAGATGCAGGATATTTCAAAGTTACCTGGAGGCTGCGATTTAAGCCAATGGTGATTTTATTGAATAAATTTACTTTAGCACTAAAAGATATTTTTATCTAATTTTAGTAAATATATCTGTTAAAATGAGAGATCAGTATTATTTTCATTTTTCTATTATTTAGACAATTTATCCACTGCAGTTTTAATTTTAATGTATATTACCATTTATTTTGAATATAAATTAATGTTTGTTTTTTAAATAAAAACAAACAAACATGTAATCTATTTAATTAAAACATTTTTTTTTAATTTAAAAGGGAATATCTACAACTAGAAAATTAAAAATTTTTTCATTTTAATTTTCTTACATACACACACATTATATATATATATATATATATATATATATATATATACACACACACACACACACACACAAACTTATTTTAATTGCCAAATATACTTTTTGAAATTCAAAAAAAAAATTGTAATCCTAGCATAATATATAGCTTGCGTCGGCATTGATAACCAGATATATTAAAATTCAAATTAAGTAATGATCTGTCCATACTCACCACCTGAAAATTACATTGTTTTATCCAAACAACATACTTCCATTATATTGATGATACTCTACTTATATACCCTCATGATACCGATTCACCAGACCTAGTAGATCAACTAAACAAAGTCAAACACAACAGAATTTACATACAAAAATCGAAGAACACAATTCCTTACCCTCCCTAGATATCAAGCTAGTCAGCATTAATAACAGTTTAAAACTGTGTCCTCTGGAATTCAACCAACAAAAACAACTTAAGAAATTTCTGTTCTCATCATAATGAAAATAAAATAAAATCTTGCATAATCATTGGATTCTACTTAAGTGCACTCAGAATATGCAGCCCGCATTAGTTTCATGAACAGGAGAAATACATTGAAAACACTTTCAAACTTCTCCAATACCATAATTATTTTATTTATATTCAATACGAAACAAAAAGCTCATAAAATATTCTAAGACTAAAAAATGGTTCCTCCTGAAAAACCCAATGAAACAAATATATTATCTTACCAACGAACTATCACATCTACAACTGAAAACAATCTATCTAAACAGAACATAAAATTTGTTGCTACTACATCCATAACAATAACAGATTTAGTCAATAAACTAAACAGTTTGGTAGAACCTGAAGGAGTCGTTTACTCCATTGCTAGTAAATGTCACAAAAAATACATAGGAGAAACCTCAAGGAATCTAAAAAGATTAAATGGACACAAAGGGACATTTTACAAAACAAGTCAAATGTGTTGGTTGCCCATCAACAAGACTGACCACAATTTTGACATAAAAAAATGCTATTCTGATCAAAAGAGAAAATAATTCACTACAATGTAAATGTCTAGACAGTGCCTTGATTGCATGTCATCTACAGTAAATTTGTGCCCTGTGTCTTACAGCATTTCACCATTCCTGGCTGACCTACTTACACAGTGTGGGATATCTAATAACAAAAATGGTTGAAAGAATAAAAAAAAAAAACTCTAAATGAATTAGCCTAGATATAAAAAAAAAGTTCTAAAATTCCCAGCACCCCTCATTTGTACAGATGTATAGTCATACCAACATAAATTCAAATTTAGTCCAATGAAGTCCTTAAGGACAAAACACATCACAAGTAAACTTTTTCCACTTTGTCATACAATTTCCCCATAAAATGTATGTGTATCAAGGAGAGTTTATGTAAAATTATCTAATACATGTAATTAAAAAAATTTCAGTTTAGATTACAGCATGGATTAATGTCCTAAAGAAAGAAATTTAAAACTAATTGTCATGAAAAAATTGATTTTTTTTTTTTTTTTTATCTAATGTCTTAAGTTTATAGGAGACAGACTGTAGTTGGGATCATAGGGTCAATGTGAATTTACTTTCCTTAGCTGTATAGTATGCATTTTTCTAGGGCTATATCATTTTAACTGATAATTTTTTCAGACCAATCAGAAGCCTTCTTGCACATATCAAATTAAGACTTGTGTGATCCACATTCTTATATTAAGGATAACCAATCAGAGCTTTGCCATTTCTCATATTCATAACCATTTCAGAAAGTATCTGACCCCACCTACCATGGAAGGGTCAGGTCAGGCCTGAAATGGAGTATTGCTGCTATGTCTAGTCATGATGTGTTATTTTGGTAAGGAAAGACCTAGGGTAGTAGTAGCAGTCGGTTGTCTAATGTAACATGTGCAAGAAGGAAAGTGACGCAGACTGCCAGTGTAGCCTCGGGGTTGCCTGCTAGAGGGGCTTGCAGGGACACCCTTTTATGCCTGAAATGGCACTGCAAGAACCCCAATAATATGCAACTGGGGATCAGAGTAGCGCCTCAAGAAGCTACACAAGTGTTCAGGCTGCTAAATACCTGTTGGAGAAAAAAAAAAAAAAAAGGAGGGAGGAAAAAAAAAAAAAAGGAGGGGAAAAGGAGAGAAAAAAGGAGGGAGAAAAAGGAAGGAAAAGGGGCAAAGAAAAAAAGGGGCAAAAAAAAGGGGCAAAGAAAAAAGGATCAAAGAAAAAAGGATCAAAGAAAAAAAAGGAGCAAAGAAAAAAAGAAAGCAAAGTAAAAACTGATGAAGGAGAAATTGACAGAGCTTAAATATATCTAGGATTGAACCACTTTTCATCAACAGGTGTGTTAAGCCTCCTGCTGCCAATTTAAATGCAATTATCTTATATGTAGATCTAACAACTGGAATATGCAATGTACACAGTTGACTCATCTTCATTACTTTCATATTCCATTGGTAAAGAGGAAGTTCCACTTAGACAGCTTCCTTCCCTCGAACTGTTACTTTGTGAAACAGACATGGAAAAGTATTCTTCCCCATTAACTATGATCTTAAACCTGTCAAATCTTGGGTCAACAACTAATCTGACATATATCCTCTTATAATATGAACTTCTTACTTCCACCCTTTCTGTCTTTACAACAAACTTTTTTTTTTACAACCCTCTACCTTGGGGCTGGTATTGGGTGAATAATAGTACAAAAATGAGATATCCTCTTTACATATACAAGGAATGGCTTAGTATTTAATAACAATATTGAAGGCATTATTCAACTCAAAATTGACTCCCACAAGTCAAATTACATCCACATGTACAGACAATTTTTCCTATGGAGATTTCTTGTATAAACATTAAATGTTACTGATGTATATCGATTAACGTTTTGCCTTGAATTATTAGTGAATTGATCATAATTTTGTTTGTGATTGTTAAACTTGAATATGTTCCCACACATAATTAAAAGGAAGGTTCATACTATAGCAACCTAAAAAGGACACTTATACTCAACATCAAGAAGAGAAAGTTGAAATTTATAGGGTACATGAGGAGGAAAGAGGGCTTGGAGAATCTGATACTCATAGGACAGATTGAAAACAAAAAAGACAGAGGGACCCAATGTATAACCTACATAGGTTAAGTAAATGAATGGCAGAATGAAGTTTAGGAGCTATAACAAAAAGAAAAAATTTATTAAAAGCCACAAAGAATAGGAAATTGTGGAGAGCCAACATCCTGAAGTGAAACGGCACATAAAATAGAAACAACAATCATGGCAATAGTTTCAGTAATTTGGGATGATCTCAATCTTCTTGTGGACATAACGGTTTTTGTATTGTTACTAGACATGACAAATAACTATCCATTAGTTTTGTTTTGTTTTTTTTTTCTCTCAAAAGACAAAATATTTCTTGAAACAAGAACAAAAAAAAAAAAAAGTTTTGTTATTTATATATTTAATGGAAAACAGCAGTGTATGAATCATTCATTTGTTAGGGATGAGAGTGATATCTTTCTGTAGTTGTATATGTTGCAACTGTAAAGCTGGTTTATCATCTGTTCTCAAATGATTGAAATTTCTCTGTAATTACATTTGCTGGGTTTCTTTTTCTTCCAAATTGGTAGATGTATAATTGGTATGACTAGTTTCATGTCTTTATTTGGCGATGTCTGTTCAAGAAAGACAGTGAATCCTTAAAAATGCTTATAGTTGGTACTGTAACAATATGATTTCTCAAACATCTTTAGAAGATAAGGAGATAAATTCCTTCCTTTTAAGTCCACTTAGTTATGAGTTTTGTAGCGATTTTGTCTCTAGGCCATCTTTGAGTAAACTTAAGTGTCAGTGTTTTCAGGATTCATGTCTCCAGTTCACCTCTGAATTTGGAAACAAATTTTACTAAGGATTTTTAGATAGTCACAAAAGTAGTCCTTTGAAGATTTAACCACCCATATGGCTTTGGGGTGGTCTCAAACCTTCCGGAACACAAATGAATGGAGAGGGTGGGACACCAGGACTATACATATAAGCAGAGAGAGGCAGGAAGTCAGGAGGAGAAAGTGGATCCAGCCATAAGGGAAGTAGGTAAGTGACCAGAGGAGATAGAGCTGTCCAGTGGTCAGTGACAGAAGTTACCAGTAGTGAGGAATCAAGAGTCGATGAGCCGAAAGACCAGTGAAGTTAGTAAGGTGAATGATAGCTGGCTGAGAAATCATATTTTTGTGAATTCCCAACCAGTGTCTTTAAAAACACTGGTTATCACTAGTATTATTTTGTTGAAAGCGATCACAACCGAGAAGACAAACCTGTGCACATAGTGAGTTGGATGTATATGCAAATACTGTCAACCTTGGATGTCATCACAGGTGGAGTGAACAATAGACAATCAGAGATCACCACCACAAATGGTGTCACAATACTATTACGGTCACATGATCGAAGTTCGAGCTTGATTGTGCCAGTTTTCTTGCCGACATTACAGTGTAAACATGGCTGCTCTACTAGCAGTGTGCAACAAAGAGCAGTGTGATCCAAATCTGTAGAGAACATGTTACCCCACTGATGATAACTCGCTATTCACCATTATCATCTCTCAAGCTTGCTGAATCTTGTCAGTGGAGGAGGTTGATGGGCATCCCACTCCTTCAAGTGTCCCACCGATCCGGCCACTTTTAAACTTATCAATGCATCATACACACTTCTATGCAGTATTGCACTGTCATCATATTGTGTTAAAAACCTCCAATGAATTTTAGCCCCTGATACACCTTCAACTAGAGGGCATTGGATCACTGCTCTATGTGTATGCAAACTCTAAAAATAGTTTATTTCCTTTCTTTCATCTACAGGAGAACAAATACATGTCAGAGTACATACTTCAGATTTAAATTTATTTAAATAAAAATATTTAAATTGATTTTTTTTTAATTTTTTTTTTACATATTTATAAATAAATATTTTTATTTAAAATATTAAATATTAATAATATTTAAATCATGATTTAATAATAATAATCTTTCTGTTAAAGTAGGTTTCTGGTTTCCTTCTTCTGAGGTCTTAATAAGCGAGGGGGTTATCAGGATTTTTCGGTGATATGACTGAAAAGTGGCTATGATTCTTCATACTGAGAATACTGGGTTGGTAGTTTTCTGCTTGCAGTATCCTGATTCATAGTTAGGAGCCTGAACTGCAGTCTGTACCAATTCTCAGTCATCTAAGGTAATATACCTGAGATGACCATCAGTGACTATTATTCTTGGCCTATTCCACCTTTAAAAAAGCCTATCGTAACTAAAAGCAACAAACCAAATACAACTAAAGAAGTTTGCCAAAAACTACAAAGCTCTCAACCTTTCTTTCTCAAACATTTGTGATAATCATAGCAATTTCTGTAGTATGGAATAGTTCCTCTTTAAACACTCCCCAAACTTCCTAGCTCTTTGTGAAACTAAACTGAATTCTTCAATCTTTTCCACTGAATTCTCTTTTCCTAACCATCTTCCATTTTTCAGAAGGAATTAAATGTCCACATGAATGGCCTTGGTGTTTATGTTCAGTAACATTTCTCACTGGCAAGGGAACTCTCTTGAGTCTCCAGACTGTTCTTACATGTGCCTCTGACTCTCTCGAATGAAATCAGTTATCACTTCTTCTATCATTCCCTTTCCTCTCCTGGCTGTTGCATGCTCGACAGAATTTCTCATAGCATAGATAAGGTTCACTATCTCTCTCTCTACACTCTTCTGCAAATATCTTTGTGTTCATGCGAAGATGTCTATAGAGATATCTTTCCACTCACTTATCTTTCACAAACCCCCTATTAACAGGACATCTTTCTGTTATCAACCTGCTGATTGGGATTCATTTAGTGACTTCCTTCACAATGTTTCTTGGAATTATTTTTTTTAATCATCCTGTTCATAAATGTGTCACTGAGGTTTCTCTTCTTGGGTGAAAGCTGGCATTGAAGCTTTCATTCCAGCATGGAAATACCATTTGAAACTATGATCATCATCTTCGTTTTCACCTGCCTGCTCAGCCACTATAGCCCATAGCAATCACTTTTTCCAACTATACCAGAGTAAATGGTCTGATTCTAACAAACAATCCTGTTATATATGTATGTATGTATATGAGAGAGAGAGAGGAGGAGGCCGGTATAGATATATTCTTATAAACATACTTTGGAAACTAGAGACAGAAATAGAAAAACATTTTAATTTCACTAATGTATTGAGCATTTAAAAAACATTTCTGCACATAGAAACAGAAAGAGGAAATAGACAGTAAAATATTTTATCTATTTTGGTTTTTGAAATTATGTATGTATGCAACCTTTAACAGAAAGATAAAAATGTTGTCCCTCAACAGTTGGCAATAAATTCATCCATATTTATGAAGCACAACTTTATAGTCTCTTTATTTGCTTACCGTTAAATGAATATAGAGTAGCTAAAAGTCATTTGAACATTTAGCTTTTTTGACAATTTATGTTTCTCTTATTACAATTGTTGTTGGCATTAGAAATTTTTAAGAAATTGATACTGCTTGTTTTTCCATATTTCTTACAAAAAGGCATGTTCAAAAGATTTGATGTTAAATGCTATTGTAAATTTAACAGTATCTTGACGATTTCTCATATTGAATTGGTGCATTCAGTTGGTGACATGATTTCTCCAGTACTGCCAGGTTATTCGTGTGTATGTATATTATATATATATATATATATATAGGGTTAGGTAAATGAAATAATTAGATATTAGCAACCATATACACATGTGCTGGTGTGCATACACTGGTAAGCAAATAAATAATTACCAAATTTAGCCAAGAGGTGTAGACATAATAGTGCGCAATGTGATTAGACAGACCTAAGAAATATATATTAATAAATACACATATACCTACATTTGATGTGTGACTCGAGTTTTCTTGGTTACCCAATTCATCAGACATGAAATATCGTTTATTTTTTATTTTGTAAAGTATACAGATGCTCATGGGAAGAACACGGATTCATAGTTCAAAATTAAAATAGTACTAAAGCAATACTAGGGCTTAAGTGCAGGAAATTACGTGTAGGTATGTGTCAATTATAGAAAAAAAAAAAAAAAAAAGAAAAATAACGGAAATTGAAGTATGCTTAAAATTTAAAATTTTACCGCTGGGCACCATTCATAAAACACATTTGACTGGTCAGATGGAGGTAATCGATGTGTGACCCAAAGTAAAAGTGGGTGGAAAATTAAAATTTGAAATTGAATTTAAATGGAAAATGGGTTATCCAGGATAACAATATTTTAAGAGAAATCATTTTCTGTGCATACAAATAGACAAGATTATCTGTTCATTTAGTAGATTTGGATTATTAATATTTTTTAGGATGAATAATTTTTGTGTAAACATAGACTACACCTGTCCCCCCGCTTGGGAATGGATTGATTTTACTGACCAATTCCGAATTGACTACGGCTATGCACCTATCTGTTTTAGCACCCCAATGAGTGCTGTGGCATTTGCATATTTTTTGTTGTTAAGGGTCATTTTATGATAAAAAAGTTTTTCCAATTATTTGCAGTTGACCAGAAATAAAATTTAATTTGGTCATTATGCTTGATGCTGGCCTTATAAATAACTCCTTTATACATACATTTGTCATTCAAAGGACAGATGTTCTCTTTTTGGCAATTGCATTCTTGATCATCATAGCTACCGTCGTAATTGTTTTTACTGAAGTATTTATTAAGAGTTACACTATTATGTTGGGCTATACTTTTACTATAAAAAAATTCAAGACTAAATTATAAAAATAATATATCCTAAATTTCCAGCCCCTATCTAAGACCAATGTTGTGCATGAATATACTTGTCCATTTGGAGAATGTTACTCTGTAAATAAAAAGAGACAAACCACAAACATTTTATTTGCCAATTTATCAGACCATGATGCTATCAGACACATTAATAAGCAGCATCAGGATCATACTAAAATTAGACAGCTACTAACAAACAATAACAAAATACCAAGAAAATGAATTAAAATCAGCCATAATCCTTGAAGCAATACTTATACAACAAAAACAACCTGAGCAATCAATAAATACAAATAATTATATCTTAAGAGCCCACATCCTTAACTTAAAAACATGTCACCATACTCTTCGCCTACATTACAACACTCAAGTTCAATGAAACCTATGAATTGTATACCTAACCTGATGACAAAATTGAAAGCTTGGACCATATTTTCTTGTACTTTTCTTCAGAAATAAACTTTAGACAATTTCTGATGGAATTTCCTCCTTGTCTGAAAGAGATCATTTGTAATTTGGCAAAGTTGATCATTAAAATTAATCAACACAAAATGTGATTTTTTAATTGTATCTGGCACACATACATATATATATATATTTTACACACACAAACACCAGGTGTAAACGCAAAATTGTCCATATATACACACACACACAAGATGTAATAGCAAAATTGTCCAATTGTTAGATTAAGCTTTGAACCATTGTATCTTAGAAATGATTAAAGATATCTTACTGAAATTCTCAGAGGTTTTTATGACACTATTGGACTCTACTTTGAGCAATAAGAATGCCTAATTACTTTCCAAGCTTAACAAAAAAAGTAGTGATGAAACCAATCATAAATGAAAATGAAATGTTCATTATTAATTAATCATAGCTAAAAACTGGAAGTTCATGAAGGATTGAAATAAAGTTCAACTATATATATATATATATATATATATATATATATATATATATGTGTGTGTGTGTGAGAGAGAGAGAGAGAACATATAGAAAATAGAAAAGAACTCATTAGGTAAACAATTCAGAGTTCTTTAGTATTTTTTTTTTTTTTTTTTTTTTAAAGTGCTCGATACGAAAGTAGAGCCTAAATATAATTATTTATTTAAAAATGGTTCCTTCACTACTTAACAGTTCTCATGTTTCAAAACAAGAGCTGAAAACTTCAATATAATTATTTGAATTAAATTGAATTAAAGTACCAAGCTCTGTTCCATCTTCAAGCAAAATTTATGGAATAACTAATTCTTGAAATTTATGTGTTTTTATAAGCATATTCATTATTAAAATTAAAATTACTATGGTAACAGCTAGAGCAATTATTTAAATAAGGGGCATAAGGGTTAATAATTTGTATCAATATCTCAGTTACATTCAAAGCGGCCAAGTCAGATTAGAGTTGGGGTGTCTAAATTTAAAGTGGAAGATGACATCGTCTAGTCTGGTTAACTGTTAAGTGTCTATGGAGATTTATTTATTTATTTATTTTTTTTTTTTTTTCTTTCCTGAAAGGGTTTTGTGTATATAAAACTGTCATAATAAGCTAACATTTGTTTTTCTGACAACTTCATAAAGGGTTTTTTTTTTATATGATTGGGTAGGGCTTTTAAACTTTTTATTTAGACTATGGAGTTTAAAATTTATATTATTTAATTGTTCGTTCTTTATATTAATTATTTAATGCAAAAATTTGATAATGTTGGCAAAAAACCGTTAACTCATGTTTATTGTTTAATAAATTTTCATTATTTAGAAACTTGATAATGTGTAGTTTTTCATGTAATGAAAATTTAGACACCCCAACCCTACCCTGACACGAAATTATTTTAATCAATTCTTTATAGCTGAATAACTTAAAGGGTTTTTCAGTGATTCTTACAACAAATGGTACCAAGATGGCTAAATGTCTTATCTGAAAACCTAGAAAAAAAAAAAGAAACTCAATTAATTCAGCATTTTTTTTTTATATTAAACATTTGTGGAGTGGACAAACTTGCTGTTACACCCGATGTGTGTGTGTGTGTGTGTGTGTGTGTGTGTGTGTGTGTGTGTGTGATAGAGAGAGAGAGAGAGAAAATGTCAATTACAACTTTAAATTCTCTTTCAGGCTTGACCAGGAAGTGATTTGAAGAACAATGTAACAGAATTGGATGCCAATCAAGTCAATATGAAGAATCTTATTAAATGTATATTATTCCAAAGAAAAACAAGTTTCTGAAGCTCTTTACCAATCAATATTATTTTCTGTTAACAGGTACATATAGTCCAGAAGATAAAAATATCCCTCAAAAATAGGTTCTTCTACGTGCTATGTTCCTTCAGCACATTAACAATCATGACTCTCCACAATTTTCTGGCCTTTTTTTTTTTTTTTTTTTTAATCTCTGTTAAATCTTATTCCACCATCCATTTACTCAAGATTCCCAGGTAGGTTATGCATTGATTTCCACTACCCTTCTTGCCTTCAATCTGTTCTGTGAGTATCAAATTTTTCAAGTCCTCTTTCCTCATTATGTTCCCTAGAAATTTATCTCTTAAGAAAATATTGAGCCATTTTAAATTTCTTGATAACTAGTTGTGCAGCTTTGATGTAATTTGGTAACCAATCAAAGAAGACCTTGCATGAACACACCCTCCACTGAGGTTATTCAGACACCAGAGTGTAAGAGAGATACGACCATTGCATTCACAGTAACTAAACGAGCAGATTTTTCAGGTTTCATGTAGAGTTTTATCAAAATATGGCGTGCAGCAGAAATATTTCCCACATAAGATATTTGACAGATGAAGACACACATTACCACTAATGTTTTACCAAGGTATCTTGAGAGTTTCCCAAAGCTAAAATTGCTGTTGAAACACAATAGCAAAGATAAAAAAGAATACAAGGTAGCTGAACATTCAAATGGAGTACTCTGCCAATGTCCAAGATAATTTTTTTTCTTTTTAATGGATACATTCCAGACAGACAAATCTCATAATTACCAAGTATAAAAAAATAATCAATTTTACTTAATGGCATCAAGGCGTCAATGAGGATAAATATGCCAATATTAAAGAATATATTTTTTATTTATAAATAAAATTTACAAGTGATGTCATTCCAGAATTCATTAAGCATTCTTATCAACTAACCAAAGTATATATTAATAAAATCTACAGATCCCTCATCAGTGAAAAACAAAAAAAATGTTCACTTGAATTGACATGAATTGGTAATTATGTCTAGGTTAATTGAAAATAAATTAAAGATTTTAGAAAATAAATGACAAACAGAATTTAAGCCAGTGTCCGTTCGTTTGTTGACCAGTTGCAATGATTTTAAATACCTCTCAATACTTTTGTCGTAAACAGTTGCTGGTTCTCATTTTTACTCTGTTCAGCAATTAACACAACTGTAATCACTATTTTTCTCTATGCATGCAAATAAGATGGCAAAACCTTATGAACAGAGAGGAACTACCAACATTTAAGTTGAGGTATGATGAAAAAGATAGGTGCTTTAAGGCAATACCCAAACAAGAAAGAGTAAAAGTAAGAATGACATTGCAAAGGATATGAAGAAAGAAACAATAGACTGACAATCCTGGGGTGAAATGTAATTGTCAGCTGCAGGCAGAGCAGAGTGGAGATATTCTGTGGAGGCCTAACTTGCCACAAGGTACCAGCCAGATAGACAGATGCCGTGATATAAAAGGATATTAAACATTTGTATATTTATTACCACATTTTCAATTATTTCTAAGACTTAGCTGTATTTACTTCATGTTAACATAAGATTAACTGAAAATCAACACTGTTGCAAGGAAGACCAAATCAATATGTCTTGAATAGGAAGGACATTCTATTAAGAATGTATTGTTGTATTCTGTCGGAATTCCAATTTGAAAGTGCTTACTTTGACATCCACAGCTCATGATAAAAACGTATCTTAATTTCATGTATCTTTGGGCAGCCACTTCTAGAATACTGCCAAAAATTACCAGGGTCATAAAACATCTGACCAATCAGAAAAAGGCCCACACAATTTTTCAGTTTCTGAGGCACTAATTAAATATGAAGTCAATGCCTTACCACCCACAAAGTCAGATCCAACCAGACTGGTATTAACAATAGAATCCACAACAGAATAAGCAATCAGCTGTGGTATGAAAAGGCTTCCATCAACAGTGATGTCTTTTGGCCAGCAATGAAACCAGCAGTAGCAGAGTAACTCAACTAGAATGTAATAATTCATGGAATATTCCTCACATGAGTATCTTACAGGACTGCATATGCTTGCTGATTTTTTCATACAAGTTTATCTTGACTACTATCTTGTGTTATAGCTCAAACCAACTCTCAGTCTCCCACAACTGATATATGATTCCGCAGAATGAGCAAATGATTGAACCTTGTAAATCACAGGGAAATGAAAACTTTTACTAATCTCAAACATATCTCGTGTCCATTTATTGTTTTCTTGCTCCAACTTTATTTTCTTGGATGTATTTATTTCAGGTTAACATCAGATTAACTCAAAATCAATATTGTTTTAAGCAATTCAATGTTCCTTAAAGAAGGAGATTCTGTTAAAATGTATATTTATTGTATAAAATGCTGACATATTCATACAAATATTTATAAAAATGGTAAATCTAATCAAGGAGTAGAGGTAAATTTATATTGAATCAAACATTTATATTTATCTCCTGATTTTAGATACCTTTTAGTAAACATCACTGCACATAATTTCCATCAGAAAAGGGATGTACAATGCATCTGATATGTGGAGTTACCCATCCCCCCCCAAGATGCTCACTAGGTGTTGTATTCAGAATAATAAAAGGAAAGAACATAAACCTGTCTTTCCATTTTGCAGCAGAACAACTGGGTCAGGTCTCTACTGGCAGTAAACTCCTCAGTAAACCGACTACTTAATTTCAAACAAATCACGTGAACATCACTCACGTACATACATGTATGTGTGTATATACATATATACACACACACACACACACACACACACACATAATAAACGCTGCTTTTTTTTTTCTTTTTTTTCTTTTTTTTTTAGCTATCTATATACACCATACAAATAATAGACTCTTTAGGTGTAAAACTCCATTACTTTTTTTAATTGTTGAATTCTGTTGTCTCTAAAGTATTCTACAGCATCTTCTACAACAGCTATATGAATTTTTTCCATCAGACACATGAAAATATTTTTGATGAACTTGCAGCTAGTGCTCTAACAAATTTGACAGGAACTGAAGCTTCAATATTGATTTAAAACAGGAAAAATATTAAACAGCATTTAGGAAGTGTTTTAACAGAGGACAGAAAATATAACATGAAAATCCAAAAGTGCATTGGGATAATGCTTTCCAAAAGAAAAACCAAGTATTAAGAAATAGGAAAATTGTGTTAAAAACAAAAAGAGTATTGAACTTATTTAATATTGGTCCTGCTATATGACAGCAGATGAAGAGGGGGGTAACAAAAATGTGGTTCTACAAAAGGATACTGAGAATACAATGAAGTGAAGATGTGAGCAATAACATAATTTTATGAAAAATGTAATCAAAATGTATACTTATATTAAGCATCAGGAAGAGTTTAAATATGGGGCACTTAATGATAAAAGTTGAGCTTAGAGAATCAGACAGTCACAGGACATATAGTGGGAAAGCGGAAAGAAAGTGACCTAACAAACTTGTGAATATCTTTGGTAAAATGGGGATTAGGAAAGGTAACAAAAAGACAGAACTTTCCTCAGAGCTAAAAAGGACAGGAAATTGTGGAGAGCCATGATCACCAACCTCCTGAAGAGATATAGAACTAGAAAAGGTACTCCCAAAATGGAAACACAAATAAAAAAAATATAAATTGCACAAATAAAAAAGAAATGTTTTGAAAGTTGCACAAATATTCTTAGATAGTTGGGCAGTTGGTGTAATGGTTAGAAATATGGAACAAGAAATTGGCAAGCCAAGCTCAGAGATTAGTTACCCTTGGGAAAGATAATCTATCTATTCTTCCCCTTCCCAGCTATAAGTTAAATAGCAGTGTAAACTAGATGTTCTAGTCTTGGTTGGCAAGCAGTATAGGAGGAGGTCAACTGAATTCAAAACAGTATGTAGCTCTGACAGACATTTACTTGAACTGTAACTGAAGTTCACCCAGTATAGTTGCAGTATAAATCACAGGTTGGTTCTGTGGGTGTAGGAACAAATAGTTCTGAGCCAAGGCGATCCTTATACATATAAGAATCACCTTAGTTTGAGCAAATGGGTAGCCGTGCTGATGATGTGAAATCAAACTGCTTTACAGTGCACATTCAAGTTGAAACAGCTCTGACAATGACATTCCTTTGCACGCCAAAAGTTCTCTTCAACAGGTAGAAAATTCTACAAGTTTTTTTGTTGAAAACTTACTTGAATGGAAAATGAGAGGAATTTTTTTTTAAATGTAATTGACTGATTGTTCCAAGGAGAGGGGTTAAGATTCTTGTTATGGCTTTTGTCAGTTTGTGGGGAGCACTGTCTATACCTAATATAATGCAGTGTTCTGAGATGTCTGTTTATGGGTTCTAGGGAGATTGAAAAATTTGGGTATTCTCAAGTTATATTCTATTAGTGTCATTATGCTCCAAAAGCTCAAGTTTTGTTTCATCACACCATTGTACTTGTTCCTAAAAGCAATTTTCTTTGTCCAAGAATGTTTTGGCAAAATTAAACTGAGCAACAATGACATGATTTGTAAAGAGGGGTTCCTTCTGGTCAGTTTCCATACAACTCATTTCTATTTAAACATTGTATCCAAACTTTTGGTGATGTCTTTCAAAACATCTCTTGGGTTTATATTAACCTTGCAAGAAATGTGCGCCTGAACTGGCGCCTGCCCTCTCCAAATTATACAACTACTGCCTCAGCGAATCTTGTTTTCCAGACTGCTGGAAGTCCTCACCGATTGTTCCTGTCTTTAAGAACTCTGGCAACCCCTCTGACCCTTCTAATAACTGTCCTATCAATCTCCTTCCCCTTCAAAGTCTTCAAAGCTTTAATCAACGCTGAAGTGGTTAACCACCTTACATCCCATTATCTGCTCTCAGTCAGGTAATATGGCTTCCGCTTTTCCCGATCTACAGCTGATGTGCTTACGGCCATCACTGAAATTGTCTGCTAAGCTCTTCAGAATAACGGAGAAGCTTGTCTCGTGGCCCTACAGACCTTCAAAGCATTTGATAGGGTTTGACATGCTGGCCTTCTTTGCAAGCTCCAGGGTTATGGTATTACAGGTCAATTGTTCAACTTAATACAATCATTTCTGTCTAACCGTGAATTGAAGGTCGTTCTCAATGGATTCTTCTCCAGCTCCTATCCCATGAACGCAGATGTTCCCCAAGGCTCCATGCTAGCCCCTACTCTGTTCCTTATCTTCATCAATGATCTTCCGGATGCCATTGATTCCCAAGTAGGTATCTACGCAGACGACACCACAATTTACTCCTGCCTCAAAAACAAATCTAGTGTCACTGACAAAACTAACCTGGCTGTTAGTCTCGAAAAGGACCTCCAATCGGTTGTGAACTGGGGCAGTAATTGGCTGGTTAACTTTAACGCCTCCAAAACAAAACTGCTCTCTATTAACCACCACAGAGATCCTTCCCTGCCCCCCATTAGAATATCTGACGCTCAACTTCCTGAGAGCACTTCTCTGTGGCTGCTCAGTCTCACCTTGTCTACTGACCTGAGATGGAACAAATACACTGAGTCAATTGCTTCGTCCACTGCAAGGAAAGTTGGCTCCTTGTGCCGCGCCAGGAAATTTCTCTCCCTAGAATCGATCCTTCAAATCTACAAATCAACCATTCGCCCTTGCATGGAGTATTGCTGCCATATATGGTCTGGAGCCCCTACTGTTTGCCTTGGGGTCCTTGATAAGATCCAGAGACAGATATGCAATATAATTGGCTCCAATCTGGCATCTCATCTGCAGTCACTCTCTCACAGATGCACCGTCGCCTCTGTCTTTTTTTTTACAAATACTTTCATGGTAATTGCTCCAATGAGCTGCTTTCACTGGTTCCAAGACTTTGCAAATTCAAGTGTCCTACGAGGCTGGCATCACTGTTGAAACTGTTAAATGTAGCCGTCTCTTCTACTCCAATAGCTTCATATCTCGCACCTCTCAACTTTGGAACTCCCTTCCCTATTCCTGTTTCCCTGACAGCTATAATCGCCAACTTTTCGCCTTGATCTATCCACTATCCTTCTCCCCATCCTTTCCTCTTTCATTCCTACCTGCTCCTGCTCCAAATCCTCTATAACCCCTTGCATGCTAGTGAATTCCCACCTTGCTAGGGGTGAAATGCTTAAAAAAAAACAAAAAAAAAAAAAAAAACCAACAGTTTTCGTGCAGTTCTCAGTGAGAAATTCTGTCATGCCAAACTGATAACTTCTGTACTGTAATGGACTGTACTATAGATCTAGCAATAACTAACAGTTTTGAAATAGTGCTGTAACTATTTCCCAACTTGTGGAAGTTAATAATTCGCTGTCTCAACACTAAACTCCTTTGTCTTCCCCATCGTGAAGAATAACAATGGTGACACTATACACTATGTGATGTTCTTTGCTAGAATTATCAGAAATATTTTACTGAATAAATATTCTAGAATGCTTTACCAATAGAATTGGTATGTAATTACTTATACTTACACAAATCAATCCATTTAAAACAATATTTTCTACTGTACGCATAATTGTTTTTTTCCTATTTTGTATAATTTGCCTGTCAAATGTGTTATATTTAATCTATTTTTCTGAAAATTAAGTTTTATATTCCTTTTTGTGCTTATTAACATAAAAAAACTGGCATCATACAGGCATTAGATTCTGAGTGTATGAATAATTTTTTTGTTGTTGTGTGTGTATATATATATATATATACACACACACACACACACACAAATATAATGAGAATGAAATTATATAAATTCATATGTTTACAGCATTAAAAAGAGGACTCAATACCGATAGTAGAGCAATAATTATTAATTATAATTTTTCATATAGATAAAAACAATTTACTCACAACAAAGATGCAACTTTGTTTCAGTGCATTTAGTTATGCCTCAACTGGAGAGAACTAAAATGGTTATGAACAATTTTGTTTGTAAGGAGGTCGCACATGGAACATCACGTCTTTTTTCCATTTGTTTGAAAAAAAAAAAAAATAAAAATGACAGTTCTGTATAGGATACAAGTCCGAATCCTGTTGGAGAGCCAATATTTTCTAGGAAAATTTCTTGGACATTCAGGCTGATAAATGTTGTTTAATACTGTTTATTATAAACAAAGCATTTACTTAAATATCTCTACCTATAAAAAAAATGTATAAACATAAAAATGTCTTAAAAATAATTGTCAGACTTTGTCCATTTCATTATATAGATAGATAGATATAGATATATATACATAAAAACTCCGTTTTACTTAACTACAAAAGTCAATGACATTACAAATACAAAATAGCAGTTATAAAAAACGAGTTACTGGGCCAGCCATATTATTCTATAAGGAAGTCAGCAACATTAAAACCACATCATCTTTTAACAAATAAAATTAACCTTAAAAAAATGTAGGAAAAATGGTGCAAACCAAAATAAACACACCATTAACTTATTCTATTGTAAACCCTAATTATAAACAAGATGAAAAAGGAAATAAAAACGTAATTCACTGGTACATATCAACTCAATCATTATAACAAACACCTAATATTTATCTACTATAAAAAGTTTAAAACATGTAAGTTAATTATTACCAACAACACTGGGCCTCATAAATCTCCCTATGTAAAATTAATGTCTATAAATTTTCATGCCCTCTGGAAGATTGCATCTCCAACACTAATAATAAAAAAAAAACACATTAAATATTGACATTGGGCACATGTGCACTACACACTCTTCAACAAACTCTCATTGTCACTTTAGTGATACCAACGAATACTCATCACTTTCATGATGCTTGTTGTAATAGAGACTTTGTAATCGCAGATACAACTATAGTACATCGTTAAACAATATTGATGTCAGACATCTTTGAATAGCACTTGCACTAATAGTACTTGCTCAAATAGTACTCTGTATAGTGATCAGTATAGAGAAATAGAATAGTGAATAGAGTAGAAAATAGTAGTCCGAATACTAATAGAGGATAGTACAGAAATAATCATCTGTATAGTATAGAGGATAGACTAGAAAAACAGATCAAACTAGACATCACATGATTTCCTATATATGTGTTTCCTCTATGGTCACGTGATCTACTTAATTCAATATTGGGATTGCCTGTGTTTGCTCACTGGCGATCTATATTCAAACTCAATGGTTGGAAGCGATACTTTATTCCTATATAACACAGATTGACCTATCATCTATTGAAATTTACTGCAATCCATGCACACATCAATCCGGACATCATAAATGACCAAAACTATGAACATTAGTAGATAACATGAAAATACTCTACAGCACCCAATGCAAGGAAAAACTCAAAATTCTAGAATCTATTATACAAAAACAGCCCACATTAAATAAGATATTCACCACAGCAGAGGTTATCTTAAAGTGCATACAATATAATTCATTAGTATTAAAAGAAAAATAAATAAAATAAATCGTCTTTGTGTGTGTCCTCATTCCCAATATCTATTACACGTGACCATTTCAAATGTCCATCTTCTCAAACAATACCAAGATGCAGACAAAGGAATTTTAACTACCACTCAGACATCACACTGGTTCTTGATAATGACTGTGAAAATTGAAAGTACTTGAACAACACCTTATAAAAATTGGGAAATATAAAAAATTTAAACAGATAGGCCTTGATGCTTCTTTTTAATCTGACTTGTTTGGATGAATACTTGCTGCCTATATATATATATATATATATATATATATATATATATATATATATATATATATAAAATAGAAACTGCTGCTGAAAATAAAGTTGTTAACTAATTGCTGTGACTTGAGTATACCACTTAAATTCTCTTCTCTCAGATTAGTGATGGTAATCTTTCCACAATATGTAAGATTCAAAACGAGTAACAATTGTTGTTATAACATTGCAAAATCGAGAGACAAGTTTTTAATGCCATTTTTTTATGATTTGACAGCTAAGTATTTACTTCCTAATAATTGGGAACATTAGAAATTTTTTTAAAGGAATTCAATTGCTTCTACTGACAAAATGATAGTAGTCTTTTTATTTAAAAGTTTAAATTATTGCATGTAAAGACAGTTGCCAGAACAAAGTCAAACAAAAGTATTAGAGTCAAAGTAATGCCACTTATTTTATTAATGTTGGCCCATAATGTTAGAGGTTGATTTTATTTTATGCTAAATTTCACCCAATACAAGGCTCAAGAGCCAATGGAGGTAGAGAATGATTTGCATGATATTAATTAAAGAGAAAGTGATAGGAAGTGAAGAGTAAGTTAGGATCAAGAGAATAAATGAGGATTGATCCTTGACTTGAAGGAGGTTAACGTTGTAGTGCCCAAGAAAGCATCTACACGGGAGTTTATTCCAAACTGGCAGTTCTTGAGAAAAAGCTGTCTGAAAGAAATTTTCTTTTTAAATTAAGAAGAGATAGGAAATGATGGGGATTCAACTCTATAGAAGCAACGTGGTATGTTCTTGTAAAGGTCTGAATTGGTGGAACTAGAAAACGACACACATCTGAACATTTGTCATCTAAGTATTAGGTTGCTGCAAAAATATTGTAATTTTTTGGCGTATTTTTTAACGTCAAAAAACGATATTATTTTTGCACCAACCTAATAGCAATAGAGATGTTGATTGTATGGCAGAGCACAAAACTTTCTGCCAATAAACCAGAAAGTATTTTTGTCTTGTTGCAGCAAACTGACAAAATGGTATTTGTCATAAAAGTGTGGATAAAGCAAAAGTCTGTCATTGAATTTCTCCACACAAAAGAAAAAAAAAAAAAAAAAAGAACCTTCAAGCATCTGATACCTGCTGAACATTTAGAGGAACCAAATAATGGATATGAACACAGGATGTGAGTAATGTAGTAACAGCTATGAATGGGACAAAGTGGAATGTCTCCATGAGTGCAGATTTTTACAAGTGTAGTATACAGGATCTTTTAAACACTGGCAAAAATACATATCAAATAGTGATGACATATGATATACAAATATAATTGCTCTATTCAACAGTGTTATTGTGATCCTTGAATAGTTTCCACCATGGCATTCTTTACCTAAGGCCAAGACATAGTGCAACTCAATGCCAGAATTGAAGGCCTATTTCAAATCTTTCCACTGAGAGCGAAAATTTTCAGTTTGGGTTTGCAGCAGTTTGCTGCTACAGTCAACTTAAATTCAAAAAACAAAGATTACGAGCATAATTTGGCTTGAAAAATTAATTCTCCTTATCTTATAGTTGGTCTTTACTGAGGTCTAATTGCAATTAGTATATAATATGGTGGAGTTTTGGATCCATCAATTCCCATCCCATTAACAAGGATGTACAGAATGTCCTACGCATTTTAATCTTTAAAATTATCCACCTTAAAATTGCTTGGTTTGTTTTACAGCAATGTCAACCTCAATGGGTTATTTAATGCTGACAAAATTTTTATTGCTGGTAATATTCTGGAATTTTTTTTTTTCTTTTTTTTTCAAAGACTGTATAGCTGTTTTTTTCTTCTTTTTCTTCAAAAATGTATAGCTGGTAATTTTTTTTTCAAGAATGTATTGCTGGTAATATTTTTTTCTTCAAAAAATTATTGCTGGTAATTTTCTTACCAAGTATTTCTGGTATTAAAACCAATTTTTACACTTTCATAGTGTTTTGACCCCAGTTTGGCAGTTAACTATTTGCCCATACCTGGGACCCTAACAGGTGCTACCACCCCATGTCAGGCCTGACCTCAGAAGACCAGCAATTAAGAGGTGGTTCCACGCTCCTCAAAACCTCCTGATCAGAGACCTTGCTGCTGGATGTAGTTTGTCATACCAGGAAACTTAAAATTGTCTTAATAAAATAAAAACTATATCAGAACTATTAATTCTGGAATAAAAATATGAAATGAAACAAAAACATGAATATAACTTATTTTATTGTTTAGGAATATCTATTACTATGCTGACTTATTTTATCATAAATACATTTTATGATTAAAAAAGTACCTAGAAAAAAATTCATTCTTAAAAATTTGTGCTTTAGCAGCAACATTTTATAAACCTCATTTAAAAATATTGGCTTAGATTTCAATTATGACATTACCTTGATCTAACAAGTCTCTTAATGAATGATTTTTATTCATTTTGTAGCATAAAATATTATATTTGTTCCTATTTTCTGTTATTTTTTTTTTAAAGTACAAATTACCAACTCCACAATTAAATTTTGTCATCAATAAGAATATCAAGAACATTAACTTTGTAACATTAAATTAAATTTGTAACAAATAATAGCATTTTTAAGTAAATTTCAGTATAAAACAGGAAAGAAAATAAGTCCCTTAATTAAACATAAAACATTTATTAAAATTAACTTTCTTGGTATAGATTTTGTAATATTTGTATGAAAGACCAGAAAAGAAAATTGGATTAATAAATTATTTCTTTAAATCAAAATTAAAAAGGTTACATTTTAGTATAAAAAATGTGGTAAAAATTCATTTGTTAGAAACAAAAATAGAGATTATGTAAAAACAAATAAAGTTCATCATTAGTGTATTTGCTTTTATGAATACCAATTGCATAAAGAATATTGAATTAACTTTAAGTGAAGAATGTTAAACTAACTTCTAAGTAACAAGACCAAGTTTCCTAAATTACATTTATTTTTAGTCAATTTCACACCCTGAAAAATTTGTTTTTGCAATAAAAACAAAATAATATACCAAGTCTGAAGAAAATAAATAAAATCTTACATTTGAATTAAATAAGCTAAAGTACAAAAAGCAAACATTTTGTAAACCAACTACAGCAGTTAACTATTGCAAATGTAAACCAAAACTAGTAAAATGATGAAATTTGAAATAAGCCTCCAGTTGCACTATTATTTGGCCTTAAGTAAGGAACTCCATTGTTTCTATGAAGATAAATAGGAAGCATTACTTTCAGACTATTCATTGGATTATTATATATCAATGAAATATCTTACTATATGATATACCATTATCTCTGGCAATTAAGCTTTTTTCACCATTGGTAAAAATACATAGCAAATGGAATACTGCTTTCTAGTGGATAACTTGCTCTATCCAACAGCATTGTGGACCTTGTAGTTTATATTGAAATAATTTGAAGGGATTGTTTTTGCAGCATTGTCTTTTAGCTTGTTTTTTTTTTGTACAAGCCATTACTCCAAAATTTAGTCTATAGATGTGTGTATGTACTCACCATGGTAATGATATTAGCCAAAAAAATTTGCATTCATTGATTGAGCAGCTAGTTTGACTTGAATTATGCTTTTTGTTTTGCTGACCAATAAGGTGGGATCAAAATGTAGTATTTGTTCTCATCTGTAATAGTAAAATTAGTTGTTTCTTTCTAAGAAAACAGTTGGTATTCATCCAAACAGCTAGTGCTACTTTTGATTGAAATTTATAAAATCTTTCTATTAAAACAATTTTTCCAAGTAGATTTTCCAATTTAGCACTCTTTCTAGTAATGATGGTGGTGGTGGTCATTCCTCGCCTTTTGTTCAAAGTAGTGTAGAAAGTAAACATCATGATTCTACCATTTTCTCTTCGAGTCACTTGCGATATCCATTTTAGTTGTTACTGTTACTGAAAGTCTTCAAGTGATGTGGTTTCTATTGTTTAGTACAGTTCTTTCTTTGTGATTCTTTAGTGCAAGTCAACGAGGCGCAAAAAAGAATGGTCCTCACTTAGATCAACTAACTTCACCTGCACAAAACCATTTTTAATCATTGATCTTAGAAAGCAGGAATATACAGTAGACAGTTTAGATATTTATGAACCAATTTGGTGCCATAGATGACACAATTTGACAAGATTATTTCAGAATATGATGAGATTTTAATGTTTTGGTTTTGTAGCAGTAGGCTTAACTACCTTTAGTCCAACAAATTCTATATTTAATTTCCTCATGTCCTATACTAAATTTGTTATAATTGATTCATACACTAAAGTGTTGACTGTTTACTAATTCCACATTCTGTATTTCTATGATGATTCAAGTCATGTACCATCACTACTTCCAATTCTAGATGCTATTCATCTTCATTTTTACTTCAGATGAAATAATGACAGATACAAGTATTGAGATTCTGATAATTTTGAGGAATTATTTAAAACTTGGCCTCATTGACACTAGAGTTGTTTGCAAAATGCAAGAAATGCAAAATGAAACAGTATCTGGCGATACTGCCCAAAACTGGTTTAAGCATTTAAGAGTGATGACTTCCCGCTTGAAATAAAGTCCAGATGTGGTTGACTACCAGTTGTCGCTTATGAGGCTTTAAATTACAAGTTAAGGAAATATCAACCAACAACATAAAATCTTCACAAGACTAAGAATCCTAGAAAGATACCATATGTGAAACATTATGTAGACTTTCTGGTAATTGTATGATTGAATTCATTAAAAAAATGGAAATATTTTTGATATGCAATAATAGTTTCTACTTTCATGGCTGTAAGCCATTTCCATGTGAAATAAGAGATGTAGATTTAAAAAAATATGAAAACAATGTTTATATAGTAATGCATAAAAACTGAAATTTACTTATTTTCTTGGAAAGCTGAAAGAAGATATGAGAAGCCTGTAAACATACTCTTCTAATATTGTTGATATAAAGAAAATTTTTCTTGCTGTTCTGAATTGTTGCATCTTGCATTGTTTGGATATTTAACTAACTGCTTATACACATTTACCAAAATCTACAAAAGTATGTTAATTTTATTATTTTTAACCATTTAAAGTTTGAGATACAAAGAAGTTTTTAAAACCAACTGGTTATACATAGTTATCCCAGTCTGACAAGGTTTTTTGTTTTGTTTTGTTTTGTTTTATTCTCATATTTTTTTTTTTTTAAATGTTTTATTTCTGTTGATTTCTGGTGCATACTCATTTCTTTCTGTGTCCCAACCACAGACCTAAGATCAGAAATGACATGACATTTTCCACTGATAAGTTTTGAAAAAGAAAAAAAAAAAATATTGCACATATTTTATGTAGATAAAGCTCTTCATAAGGTGTGGGCTGTACTTGCAAGTACAATTTTTTGTATTTCTTTAAGGCATGGGCTACCAGGGATTCCTTCAATGAGTCTATTGGAATCTTTTCCAATCAATCCGAAGGCTCTCACTACAACTAGAATTGTTAATGTCCTCATGCACCACATTTTTGAGATTTCAAGGCTATATTGACATTATTATCATCATCATGATTATACTCTTATAGAACACAAATGTTTCTTTAAAACTGGTCCTTCAATATAGAACTGAAGCTTTGCCATTAACTTCTGGCAAGTATTTCTTTCTCGTGAGAAATGAAGGCTTCAATAATTTAACATTCACAGGACATAATTGAAAGCAAGAGAGAGGAAAGCAATGAGTAACCTATGTAGTAAGTTTGTGTTAACAGATAACTGAACAGGAAGTGAGTATGATAGCAAGAACTCAAACACTTACGTGCAACAAAGGATAAAAAAGTGTGAAGAAGCATGTTCGCTCACATCCTGAGAAGGACATAGAAAAAATGTCTTCTGCTGAGTTTTTGCTCTCCTATTTCCATTACTCCTTCCTTGTTAAATTTTATCACTTTTTTCAGAAATTCTTTCACGTTATATTTTCTTTCTTAATCTGTAATTATGTTTTCGGTCAAGATTATCCTCATTAATTTTCATTAATTCCATAAAAATAAGTTACAACATTTAATACAGAATAGTCATGGCTAAGTCATTCTAACAAAGTTGTTCTTTTTTTTTTTTGGTTAACTATTTTCTGAAATATGATGCAATTTTCTATTTTATGAATCACAGACTGCAATATAGCTTTGTAAATAGCAATATGGGCATTCCCCAATAAAGGAATTGCTAGCAAGCTAGTTTTACAAACCATTATTACTGTCATAAGTTTGTTCTATGCCTTGTACTTCAAACATTGGCTTTGTACAAAACTAAACTAAGTAAACATCAGAATGTTTTAGATTAAAAATTAGTATATGCTGTATTTTCACCAGAGCTTGGATTTTTACTTGGAAAAAGTAAGAAACCTATCTCTCTCTCTCCCCCAGATTTGGTTTATATAAGGCATACTGAGCTCTCTTTGACTAGCCACCAGTCTAGGAGAAGGATAATACTGAAATTAAAAAGAGAAAGGAATGGGAATACACACATGTCTTTCCCAATATTGATAAAGATAAAGAATGTATGTAACAAAAATAAAGAACTATATTTGCCTATGTCAAGAAACAAAAAGGGAGTTGAAGAAAAATAAATAAATAAATAAAAACAAGAAAACTGATTGTGATTGTTATACTCACAACCAAGCTGAGCATGCTGTTCTGAAGATAAGCTAAACTTATCAGATTACATGGCCTACATTATGGCTAAAGTAGTAGTATATTTCCAGATGGTGGCAAAGTCTGATTTCCAAGGCAAACAAATGCTTCCACTTGAAAAATTAGCACCACATAAACTGACCATGTGCTATTCTCAGCAAAGTTTCAGAAACCTATACAAGCAAAAGTCAAAAATTATCTGCACATATTGATTAAAGTGCTGTCCTGCAGAAACATACACCTGCTTGAACCTAGATGAATGTTTAATTTTGGTTAATGACACATAAGTATGAGTGGTTTGTCTCATGGTTGATGTAATTGCATGCACCTGCCCATCCCACAGATCAGTGTTTGATGCCAGCTAAAATGACAGGATTTGAAATGCTGATCTTCAAGGAAGTCAAGTTTTCAAAGCTCAGAAGCTTGATAAAACACGGATTAAATAAATTTTAAAACATTAAATTTTTATCAGAATATTTGAAAGGAGGAATTATTATTAATCTACTAGGTGTTATTCTGACCAACATCCTCATCTTGGTTGTTTCAACCACTGTACCAACTGGCCTTCTTCAGCTGTTTGACCCAGACACACATAGCTGTGTGGATTAAAGTGTTGGTTTCCTCGCCATTCTAAGTTCTGGATTTTGGGAGTGCTGAACAGTCACACACTCTTGTTTAGTGGAAGAAATAAAACCAGCAACAGAAAGGGGAACCAGATTTGTAAGTAAACATCTGAAAGGTGAAATTGAATAAAGAGTTTAGTTCAAAATTTTAGAGATAGTTACACAACACAATGACAAGCACTTGTAAGAGGCTGAAATGATGTATCTCTGATACAAAGTGACCAATTTGTATATCACAGGTAATATGAACGTAAATTAGTGATTACAGTCAGATGGTTGATGAATAATAATTGTGTAGTGTGCAGAGATGCAACTACAGATTTTATATCTTAAGATCTTCCCAAGTCAAATTATGCTATTAATTTCTTATCTGAACTGACTATAATCTTACTTCATTTCAAACATCGGTTTCAGAATTTCCACAAGTTTATATCCAGAAAGTGGAGAATAAAGTAATAAAACTGAAAAAAAAAAAAAAAATTAAATGAATAACTTTTTTTCTCATCTACAGTTCAGTTTGAGTTGATAAGACACTTCATCCGATCACAAACTATGATAAACCAACCAATCATCAATTCATTAATACACCAAACAAATAAACAATGAAGAGGTATAAGAAAAAAAAAATGATCAATTCATTATAAGATACATGGAAAAAAAATTTCTTTGGGATAGGTTATAGATAACAAGAATGTTTCTTTGTCTAGTTTCAAAGAGATTCTGTTAAGCAGTTTAAACGTTTCTTTGAATTTATCAGCTAAATAGCCTTTTATATAAATTTGGTTGTTTTTATTAAAGTAAATAAAAACCTTTAATTCACTCATATGGTTTTATATATAAATACAAATTATTGCAGGTGGGGGATGAAAAAAAAAATGAAGCAACAGACTTCATATTTTAGCAAAGATTAGATTTGAAACAAATTTCAGCATTTTTTTAATTTTTAAAAAAAATTTACAACTACTCTCAACCCAGATTCTGCAATAAAAAAGAAAATTTATAGGTGTTGAAAAGTCCTCAGTCTGACCAACTCCACAAAATCAGTGACCAAGAATCAGAATTTGGCAGAGGTTTAAATAAACCCGAGAAAAAATATGCATAGAACGTTGTAATTCAAAGATAACATATAGGACAACATGTATATTTCATTACTGAAAAGTCATAACTTTTCAATACCCCACCACATATAGACCTGGAAATAAATGACAGAATCAATTTGATGATTAAACATTAAATTTGGCAATTTTTACCTTGCAAGTATTACTAGAAAAACAGGTCTATTATATGTAGAATTATTATTTTTTTACTATAGGAATGCATTGCAAATGAGGAAAAAAGGGATTGTCAGAGGTCAGGAATGAATGCAAGCATCACTAAAAGAATAGGGCTATTTTGCATACAAGGAAAAAGGAATACTCAATATTCAAGAATTATTACAAAAATTACAGGCAAAAGAATAAGCTTAGAAAGATAAAAAGTATGATTCCATATGTTTTTTTCATGAAATATTGTTTGGTTGTGTTATATTAATAAAATTAAAATAGAAAATATGATAGCAATTAATAGATACAAATGTTGACAAAAACATTGCTGATGGGTGGATATATCTTTCCAGCTAGTGACAAATATATATTTGATATATTTACATTTAATATCTGTATATCATATTTCTCAATTTGCATAATTTTTCTAAGGCTATTTATTCAGCAAACCTGATTATGATTATTTTGGCTTTCTAAAATTTAGTTGCTTATTCAAATTATTTATATGACATAAGACCTTCAGGTTATACTTACAGAGATGCAAAATCATATTGATACAAATGACACCTGTATGTATATATATATATATAAATAAAATGTGAATATATACACTTCATAGATACATAATTCAAATGTATTTTAAAATATTGATATTAGAGAAGCTACTAAAACATGTGGAATTTTTAAAAAATTTTCATGTGCTTCTAATAAAAGGCCCAAGTGCCACCTATGGTAGGGGGTTACTGAGTGATGATGTATAAATGTAAGAAAAGGCAGGAAGTGTAGTTCATGGGGTAACTCAGCAAAGATAACAGTTAACTCTAAAAAAAGTCAAGATTGTAGCGACTGGGAAAAAATCCTGCCAGAGGACTATTCCACAAAGCAGGACTTCTTGGGAAGGAGTTGTCCAAGCGGAATTTATTTCTTACTAATGAAATACAAAAGGAATGTGGAAGATTCACACTTGTGTATGTGTGTTATATAGGAATAAAGTATTGTTGCCGAGACTTGAGTTTTAACATAGATCGCCAGTGAACAAATACAGGCAATCCCATTATTGAATTAAGTAAACCCCGTGACCATAGAGGAAATGCATGAGTAGGAATTGACGTCTAAAGGATCATTTTCCTATTCGGATCACCATTTTACTCTATCCTCTACTCTATTCACTATACTATTTCTCTATTCGGATTGCTATATGGATTACTCTTCAAGTGAGTATTATCGAGCAAGTACTATTAGTGCAAGTGCTATTTGTAGGTGTCTGACACCAGTATTGTTCAATGGAATACTATAGCTTATCTGTGATTACAAAGTCTCTACTACAATGAGCATTACGAAAGTCATAGCAAGTATTTGTTGACATCACAAAAATGTGACATGGCAGGTCCTAGTTGTAAAGGTAAAGGGTAGTAGTACTAAGGTTTCAACTATAGGAAAGGAGTTGCAAGGTGGAAAATAATTCATCACCCACAAGTCCACATAGATGTTTTTGAATTATTTGGTCTGATCTCACTGTTGTAAATATCTTTACAATGGCCAGATCAAACGGAAAATAGCAAAGGGAACAGTACAATGAACCAACCATTTTTCCAGCATCTTTAGCAATAGACTGAATGCATGATTTCCACTTGCAATCTGGGGAGAGCTTAAATCCCAAAAGACATTCAAGACAAGCAGCCTTGTTGAGAGAACACCCATCTATCATGATACATCTAAATTCAGGGTTTGTTCACTGGTAGTGGAATTTTCCTAGTTTGGTTTTGACTGTATTGAATTTTAAAAGCTAGTCCTTACCCTATTGAGCCACCTAGACTTGGTCAGAGGGGAGATCAACTGCTAGTTTCTGATCTTGCAGATTTTTGAACATGCACTTATATCTTCCACATTAATACTCATTCATGATCAGCATATACTCTTAGGCAGATCATTAATATACAGTAGAAAGAGGGTAGGACCAAGGACAGGAGCTTGAGGAACACTGACATTGATCTTATGGGTTTCTGATGACTGGCCATTAACAATGATCTTTAGGGACAAACATGTTAGGAATGCCGCATTTCATCAAAGGCCTTTGTGATCAACTTATTATCTAGCACCTTGCCGATTCTTTGTATAGTGACAGTTAAGACATCAGCTGTGGATCTACCAGGATTAAATCTATACTGGTTATCATTCAGGAAGTTGTTCTGCCTGATTATAGATTTGATGAGTTTGGTAAGGAGGCTAATTGGTTGATATTGTGACAAGCATGAGTGCTCAGTTTTTCTCTTAAAACAGAGCACAGAGTTAACACCTTCCATAGACTTAGGAAGCATCTCTTTCAGGCAGTTCTACAGTTTTGTCAGAATTAGAGAGAACTCTGAGCAGATATTCTTCATAGTAACCAGTGGGATTTTTTCCAGATTTGTGGTGACTGAGTTGAGACTTCTGATAAGTTTGGAAATTTGCTGCATTCTCAAAGATATTACAAAGTTTGTGATTCATGAGAATGGGTAAGTCAGGTAAATGGTGGTTCTTATTATCTAACAGATTTACAGGCAAAGTTAACCGCAAAAAGGTTTGCCTTGTTATATGAGAATGTAGATTAGCTGCAACAGACATTTTGTCTCTATTGAGAACTTTAAACATGTATTTTCAAGAACTCACAGGAACCAATCCTTTTGTTTTCAACCTTGACTTGGACCAATTGTGTAATAGCTGCTCTTTGCATTTCTTAGAACTTTCTTGCATTGATTGCAGGCAGTTCAGAATGACACAGGAATAGTCATACTAAACTGCTCACTGAGGTAGAAATGGTAATAGTAGTTACAGTGTGCTGTGGCTGCAGCGCATTCTGACATGAACCAGGTTTGGCTAATTGTTTTCTGTTTATATATATATATATATATATATATATATATGAGAAAGGGATGTGACTAGAAGAAAAGTACTTTTTTTTTTAAAATGAATTTCAAAAACAATACTTACATTTATTTAACCATGTCTATGCCATTTTGTTCCACTACCATTTACCATCTTTGAAACACATTCATAATTCCATCCTCCCAGGAGCCAAAGTCATGTAAGTGGCTTTTACAGGCTTCCAGATATTTGAAATTACTTCCCATTAAGAGAATTTTATAAACATCAAAATAAGTAGTAATTCAAAGGTGCAAGGTCAGGTGAGTATGCCAGGTGTAATAGGACCTCCGAGCCACGGTGTACCAATTTCTGTTTAGTCTACAAAGAAACATGAGGTCTGACACCGTCCTGATGGAAGATGACACCCTTCCGACTGCCAATTCCAGATGCTTCACATCAATTGCTGCCTATAATTGGTTTAATTAGGAACAATACTTGCTTGAATCTAACAGCTGATTTTTGCCTAAGGACTTCCAATCACAATAGATAAATAGGCTACATCTTGCAGTAGTTAATAGTGACTCTTGATTTTCCCCAGTGCCTTTTCACTCTACTCAGCAGTTTTTAGTGTCCTTGAAAGTGTGTTCTTTCAAAAATGAGTAATTTTCTGCTGTAATCCTGTGGAGCTAGGAATGCAGTCCATTGAATTTTTTTTGGGGGGGTGGGGAGCTTAAATCATGAGGTACCTAAAATTTGTAGTAATTCACATACATATCCAAGTGATTTATGTTTATAAATAGAGCATCTTTGCAATGTTCAATGTTGTATTACATAGATTATCGTTAATTAGCATTTTGACTTAGTCATCATCAAGAACAGCAAAGCCTATTGGAATATTCTGTTTTCCAACTTCTGAACCAAGGGGACAACTTATGCACAGTATTCTCAGCAATGACACCATCTCCATAAACGGTACATAAAGTTTTTGCTATTTTTACAGTTAATTTTTGTCTTTCTAACAAAAAAATTTAAAAAAAAAAAAAAAAAAAAAAAAAATGATGAAAATTCATTTCATTTTTATGATAAAAACATTTAAAATTCACAATCTGTATATGAATCCTATTTAACAATGTATTGTAATAGATATACATATTTTGATAGGCACTATCTTATAAATTTAAATTTTGTGATACAAAAATCATCTTTTCAAATGTCATCTATTGAAAAATACAATAAACTTTTGTTCCAACTTAATATTACTTGAAAGTCATTTTTAGTGGATACTCATTTGAGTAGACAGTCCGTTTATTTATTCAACAGTACATTTATTTATTTTTGATTACTGGCCTGAAGAATCAAAAACTATATAATATGATTTCTCAAATATTCAGGCCAATAGACAAAAATAAATATACTGTTTAATAAATAAATGTCTAAGCATAAGTGACTACAAATATGAGTATTCACTAAAAATAGCATTTAAGTAATAAAAATCTGTCAGATTAATAAATAAAAAGTCCATCCCTGTCTTTATATATATATATATATATATATATATATATATATATATATATATATATATCAGAAAAGTACAAGTCTTAATTTAGACCCCTGCTCGTGGACCTAGAAAATGACCGATTTAAAAAAAATTATATACCTCCATATTATATAAAAAAAAAACTCATCTCTTTAGCTAATCATTTATTTATCCTACATAGAAAGGTATTTACTTTCTTGTATTTTATTTTTCCTCAAGGAGACTTTGAGAATACATGTTATTTCAATTGATGACTTATCCAATCAATATTGTTTGTAATTATTACCGAACTCATCACTAAGTCTCAATCATCATGAAAATGGATTTCAATACGCTATTGCTCTTGGCCAATCAAAACTCAGCACAGAATCAGGCACTGATTTTCAACAAA
The DNA here is from genome assembly GCA_963932145.1 of Acanthosepion lycidas. Lineage (NCBI taxonomy): Eukaryota > Metazoa > Mollusca > Cephalopoda > Sepiida > Sepiidae > Acanthosepion > Acanthosepion lycidas. The sequence continues at coordinate 22,209,407 of OZ010577.1, forward strand.
CCAGATTTTGCTATGCCAAACTGGCCCTGATATAAAAAAAAAAATGATTCCAAACTTAATAGCTGTCATCCCATTTCAAAAAATGACTCAAACATTGTTTTCTCCACCAATCACCTTCCACAACCATTCTCTTTCAATTAGTCAGGCTTACCTCAGCTCTGAAGACAGCTTGAGGCCCCTTTCATCTTCCAGGAAACCATATCTGACTTTGTCAAATCAGTTGTACCACACACAGCCTTGAACGACTTCTGAACTTGAGACAAATACCAGTTGTATTCTTTCCATGACAATTCAGTCAATCACAGACTTAATAGTATTTTTAATACATTTATTATTATCAATGATTATGATAATAATAATAATCTTATTTGTTTATCTTTCTTCACAAACTACAGTAGGTACCTCCAATAATTCACTAAAAAACAATATAATATTATGATAAAAGGGCCCAAACTTAATAAAAACAAACTTTTATTGTCAGAATGTTTGTTATTAAGAGGAAAGAACAAAATATTTAATTATTTTTTTTTAATTTTTACTTCTAACACATTCTAAATTTGAGTCAAAAATCTTTTTTTTTAGTCAACTTTGTACTAATTGTGGTAATGGCCATTTTAGTTTAGCATTTTCCAGGAAAAAACTCATTCATTTGGAAATTTTTGCAAAAATCAAATAATTGTCTGATTTTAATCAATCTTTCAGGACTTATTCAAAAATTAATTTATTTTTTTAGAAAATCTTGGTAAAAAATCTTTTTTCTTTTTACATCTGTTACCACCCTCCCAACTTAATCTTATGAAATTTTCTAGAATTTCAAACAGTTCATATATTGTTTTATATTACTTATAAGCAGGACTCCTTGGAAAAAGTAAATCATAATTTTTTTTTCACAACTCCTGCCAACTGTTTAAAAATCTGCTCCAAATCCTAAAATAAAAACTGCAATAAAACTATCGAATTATCTAATTAGATAGGCTTTTATTTTCTTTTATAAATAATATACATTAAGGACATAATTATCTGAAGAAAAAAAATTTCAATAAATAAAGAATTTTTACAAGAATTTTTTGCATTTTTCTTTAATTTTAAAAAAATGTTTTAAAATTCTTCCAGAGTACGAGGTACAGTATTAAGTTTTTAAGTGAAGACTATATTTACATAGTAAAAATTGAAAGCTTTACAAATCATGCTACCAAAACGTTTCACCATAATTAAAGATATATATATATATATATATATATATACATTTTTTTTTTTTTTTTTTTTTTTTTGTGCGTCAAAATGTTATACTTTTTTTAGTATGGAATCTTGTAAGTGATATTATGGTTAAAAGGTCATGTGTTTCAAGGTTTGTCTCCCCTTTAGGGAAAGCCCCTTGACATAAAGGTCTTCAGCTTATCTCACTGTCAGTTATTAAATCAAAAATTAAATTGAGATAATAAAAGTATCTAGTTTATGAATTTAAACAATTAATAACTGAGTGAGATAATTATCAATATAATAATTTTATTAATTATTATCTCAGTTATTAAATTAAAAATGTAATAACTTAATGCAGTATTAATAATTAATAAAATTATTATTTTAGCTATTAAATAATGAAATAACATTATAGAGGTAACTGAACAATGTAAGAAATATTTACAGTATTTTAAATTCTTATAACAAACAAAAAAAAAATCTTACTTAGAATTCATAAAATTGTCAATTTATTTTTGGTGCACCATACTAAACCTGTCAACACATTCAGCCATCAAATTATCGATGGAGATGTGAAAATAACAATACACCGAGCTCAAGAAATGTTTGTCTAGAAAATTTTATGCTATAAGTGATATTTGTTTCAGAACAGATTAACTTTAAATTTGCTAATTTTATGAAAGTAACGTTTCAGAAGTGTATATTTTATTTTAGCAGGATTTTCAAAAACGAAAAAATAAGGTTTGTGTACATTTCGCTAAAAAAGTTAAAAATGTTTATTTCGATTGGTTTTTCAGAAGAATCAACTTTCTATTTGGAATACTTCAGGTTTTTTTTTTCTGAAAGTAGAAAATTTAATCCTTTAGCTTTCAATTGAAACTAGGTGAAAGCTTCAAAAAGGATTTTCTTTTATGAAAAATTATATTTATACCTTAGGTATACCAAATTTTTGGAGGTACCTACACTACATATACAATAATTATTATGCAATTAATCAAATGCAGGTAAGCAAAAGGTATGCTGAAAATTAGCTTGAGTTATCCATTGCAATAGCAGATATTTTAGCATTATCAGATGCATTCTAAAATTTGTTCTCAATTTTTTTTAAAATTTTGTGCTAAGCAAAGAAATTGATTCCGACTTCATTATTAATTTAGCAGAGTTGTACAATAGTGCCTATTGTACAACCAGAATGAATCATTTTTTACCAGAATGATCATTTTTTTAAAACTTCATATTCCTATAGATTTAATGCTTCTAATTGTGAATATAAAACAAAAAACATTTTCTTGCGAGTGATCTACTGCTTTGGACACCTAGCCATGACACAAGAACTGGTTGATTGTCCAGCTATTTT
>OZ010577.1:22220923-22290923 GCA_963932145.1 Acanthosepion lycidas
ATCTCTACTTGTTTTTTTTTCTACTTTTACCAAAAGATTTCCAGAAAATACATTAAGGGAAAATGAGATATAAAAATAACTGTTTACTGAGAGTGTCTGGCAAAAGTCAGTCAGGCATTCAACAATTAGAGAATTACAAAAAAGTAAGTGATAGAATTTTCTAAAAACAGATATCAAGCAGGAAATGCTTTGGTTTTAACTCCCAGTAGAAGAGATAATTGGCTATAGATCAGCCAGTAAGCTGGGTAAGCAACAGTTCAAATCTGCAGCCAAAGCAAATTTGGGGCAAAATTGACTCCTCTATGAATAAGACAGAAGACAAAAGAGAAAAAGGGTTTCTTTAAAGATAGGCAGGACATGGCAAAAAAGATTGTTCTCAAAGCCTCTTGAGATAAGTATATGGTGAAAAAAGTAAAAATTATTTGAAAAGAGAAAGAATGAACTAAGAAATAATACTGTTTGATTGATTTTGTTTAAAAGCATATCTGTCTCTCTGGACACTATTTACATTATTCAAATTATTGTCTTCATCTTTGTTGCCATATTTATCACAACGTTTCAGCTGTTGTGCACTCTGGCAGTCTTCAGGTGGTTGGAATGTTGAACTGAACCCTTTACTTCACTCACTGGGGTGGAGTGTTCTAGTTCCCCGTGCCATGTCTAATGGAGGTCAGTTATCAGTTACCTCCTGTTAATTCACATCACCAATTTCTCTTAACCAAGTATTTAACTCACACTCTTTGGGTCCTGTCACTGGATTTAACCAACACCTTCAACCACTGCCATGTGTCCTTAAGGACATCTGTGTATGGATTTCTGGGACTTATAAACTTAATGTATTCAGCAACCATTTTTTACCAGAGCTCATATTGCAATTTTTGTTGTTATTCCTTATTACTGGTTCCCATATTGTATTCATTTCTATGCTTGGCTGGATCAGATGTTTGTGGCCTAGCATATGTGCTGATTCCTTAAGTTTACAAATTTTCCAATGATGTTCTTTGTCTATGATTTCAACCTGATCCCACAGAGGGTGGTGATCTCCCTTTTTCTCCATATGTGGTCAGCCGTGCCTGATTTTTCCACTTCCCCTCATGTTACAGCTTTTTGGTGTTCTTGAAGCCTTACCTTAAGCGGGGGCAGGCAGCCTGTCTCCCCTTTTTATTTCTTTCCACAGTTGCATGGGATGGCGTACACAGTCTTTAGTCATGTTCTTCTCTGGTAGGGGGGGTCTTACACGGGAGAGGTATCTACAAAGTGTTGTCCAGCTTTGAAGGTTGTCCTGATGTTATATGGACTGCAGATCCTTTGTATTTTCTCCGATAACCTCTTCACATAAGGCAGGCAGACTATTTTCTGAGTGTTGTTGTCCTCCTCTACTACCTGCCAATCCCAATTTATTGGGGCTGCTGCCATGTACCCAGGGTAGTTGTTACATTGTAGGGTACTGCTTATACTGACCAATTCTTTATCTAATGTCTCTGGGTTGCCACTTATGACTTTTGCTCAGTGTTTTAAGCAGCAGATGATCCCTTTCTTTACGCTGTATGGATGGTGGGAGTTGAAATTGATGTACTGTCTGACAGAGTTGACTTTAGAGATATAGATTCTAATGCCATTTCCTCAAAGTATTCCATGTATATATTCACCATTGTTGGTGATAATGGCGAGCCCTTGCTAAGCCCTCATCCTGTCGATATATGTGTGATCCCATTCCAAAATGTGTTGTTTGTGTACAGAAAGTCAACGTCTCCATCAGATTATCTATTGGAATGCTGGTCCATTCTCCTAGGGATGACTACTGAGAGTGACTCCTCCATGGGTACCTTGGTGAACAAACTTACTACATCCAATCTCACCAACTGGTTGGATAAGATGGGAGCATTTTTGATTATTTCCACGAAGTGGGCAGATTTTAGGACATATAAAGATGACTTTCTGATCAATGGGTCAATTATATCTACAAGGAAGCAACTCAGAGGGTGGCACACAGAGCCTTGGCAACTAACAATCAGCCTGAGCAGAATACAGTCTTTGTGAATCTTAGGGAGACTGTATATGTGAGGTAGCTTGGTGTAATGCTGTAACTGCCTATACATCTTAGGTACGAAGTGATCATTGTTCTTGATTAGTATCTGTGACAGTCTGTGTTCTGTTTTCATTGTAGGATTCTTTTTTACTTCGCTGTAGCTATCATTTCTAATGAGGTCTTCTAGCTTTCCTGTATAATCTGATTTGTCCATCACTACAGTTGCATTGCCTTTGGATGATGTTTTTGTTCCTCTGTAGGGACCCAATCACCAGCCTCTCCAGTTTTGTGGTATTCGACTTGGGAGGTTTAGCCTTTTCCAAGGTCTGTCTCACCCTTTATCGTAGTTCATCCACTTGAGTCTGAGGGAAGTTCAAGGCCATTTCCTTGATTCTGGCAATGATGTCTAAGTATGGTACTCACCTGATGGGTGTGGTGAAGTTGAGACCCTTATTTAATACTGTGATAAATATGGCAAGAAAGATGAGGACAATGGTCAGAATAATGTAATAAGTGTACATAATACCTCATCTCAGAAATATAGAGAGATACAATCTCTATGGGTTATTTAATACCAAAAGCTAAATATTTAGAATGCAATTGTATTCCTTCAACTACAGATAAAACATATTGCTACAATTTTTATACTTTCATGTTTTGTTTTTGGGTTCACTATTTGCCCATAGCTTGGACCCTGAACAGGTGATACCATCACGGATCAGGTTGAACATGGAAACAACAGCAATTAAGAGATGGTACCACTCTCCTTAAAACCTCTAATTTGCCAATCAGAGATCTTGTTACCAGATGTAGTTTGTCATCATACCAGGATTGAAAAGACAAAGGAAGAAGATGAAAGTGAGAACGGTTAAGAAAATAAGAGAGAAAAATTAAGAGGATGAAAAAGGCACACAGAGAAGAAAAATTGTGAAAAAGAAAGAAGCAAATCTGCTCTGTGTGGAGGTAGGGAAATGAACTATTTCACTCATGGAAGGAATAACAAAAAAAAAAAAAAAAAAAACACTTGATATTAATTAAGTCCACTTGACATTTGTTGATAAAGTTGTACCTCCCATTTATCTAAGACCATCTGAATCCTTCTCTACCATCTTGTAGTAAATGTACAAAACATGATGACCTTGGTATCTTATTTTCATGAGGTCTTTTATTGAAATACACATTTTAAGGTATCAAAACTAAGATCAGAAATGAAGTTGTTCATTATTTCATTCTTTAATTTACAATATATTTTAATTTGACATGTTTCTTAGATAGCTTCATGTTGTTTGCATTGATTCTATCTGGAATCCACCTTAAATTTATCAAAGGGCAACAAGGGGTTTTTGTCACAAACCTTACATCTTGCTACAACAGCCAAGAATGATCTTCCATTCATTAAAACAAAAATAATCAAACAAGCTCTCCCCACTCACTTGGTAACGATATAAGCAAATCCAAAGCCAGCAATTATTATTTTGAGAAAGAAGATGCTCCAAAAGTAATGCTTTCTCTTTCCATAGAAACTAAAGATACAGGAAGGATTATAACACTGTTGGATAGATCAAACTTTTAGTATCAAAACAGTGTTCTTTTTTGGGGGGGAGGGGGGTTAATAGTTACCACCATCAGCTATGCATTTAAAACTGTGTTGAACAAGAGTCTGCATGCTTCATTCAGAGCATAGCTGATCACAAAACTACTACTGAAATACATTACCCAACACCTAACTGTGCTCACATACACTGTTTGGTCTCTTTACATGATCAAATGTTGATGAATGTCAAAGAGTTCAATTTTCTTTACTTGGAAGAATTAAATGTTGCACCTCTGCTTCATATGCAATTCAAGCAACATTTCGCCAAACTGCCACTCAATTTTCATTCATAACAAGGGAAAAGGAAAAAAACATTTGGGTTAGTGGTGGGGTCAGGTTCAGCCTGTACTGTCCAAGACCTGCTTTAGATAATATGGGTTAACGCAAGATAACTTTCAAAGGAATCTTCATAGAATGACATTTTTTGTGGGGAGGGATTATATTGCTCAAATACATGAATGACAATATGTTCCAAATTATTAAAATAAGCCCCCACCTTAGGCGAGGGGAATCTTCCTTTTTCTTTCTTTTTAATCACAGAATTTGGAACCAATAGGTGTAAAAAAAAAAAAAAAAAAAAAAACTACTCTATAAAAATAAATCATGTAAATGTACTAATATAGAAAATATAAATTTTCATAGATATATATATATATATATATATATAATTATTTATTTAAAAAAAAAATTCGTAACATAAATATATTATAAAATCACTACAAAAATAGCCATTTTGTTTCAACACCCTCGGTGTCTTATCAAGTGATGATGTTGAATGTAAAATAAATGGTTTTAAAAGTTTCAAATTAATTAACAATCCTTCGCAAGGGGCAAACGTTGTTACAAAAGCTAGATTGACCAATCAAAATACAAGTATAGGAAAATTCAAAAAGCTTGACAACGAAGTCATGTTGTAATAGCTATTCAGACGTTTAAAATATGGGTAATATTAAAAAAGAATTTATTCTAACCAATAATTACTAAATTATATGATAAAATTTAATATTAAAATTAAAAACTGCTAATTTCAAAAAATAATTGGACAAAAATGTTGAGAACCCCAAAATACCATCTTTTATGTCATGTTCCTTCAAGATGTTCACGATCATGGCTCTCCACAATTTCCTATCCTTTGTAGCTCTTAATAAATTGTCTTTTCCCTATATTTCTTAATCCCTATTCTGTCAACCATTAGCATCAAGTCATTAGGTAGGTTATTCACTGCTTTTTTCTGTCACTTTACAATATGACCTGTGAGTTTCAAATTCTCCAAGACCTCTTTCCTCATCATGTGCCATAGAAATTTGCCTCTTTCTGATCATAAATGTCCTTTTTGTATCATTTTTCCCTAAAATTTCATCACTGCTCACATGTTCAGTCCATAGTATTGTCAAATCTTTCTGTAGAATATTTTTGTTCCCTCAGTTCTCTTCCTCACCTGTGTGGAGATGTTCCAGCATTCATTGCTATGTTACATAACCATTAAATGCTCTTTGTTTCTAACAAAAGTTTCTTGTTACTTAATAATTTGCTTATTTTAATATCTCTTGTAACTGTACTGCCTTTCTTCACTTACTTTCTGTTGATGTGAACAAATCACAGTAAATAGTAGACAGGGTTTGTCCCATGATTGAAATAGTTACATATTTTACACCAATGTCAGAAAAAAAAAAAAAAAAAATCAAAAATTTCCTTAGAATTTAATTTCCCTACAAGGAAAAATTGGCATTCATTGACCAAAGAGCCAGTATTGCTTTTAGGTTAAATTTATCAAATTTAATCTCTTAAAACAATTTTTGAGGAAAGTATTTTTTCCAGTCCAGTATTTGTTATTGGTCTTTTCAGTATTGATAGGGGTTTCTTTCCTAACATTTTATTTAAAGTAGTGCTGAATGCTAACATCTTGATTATGTCATTTTCTCTTCAAGTAACATATGCTTAGGCTCTTTCAATTTTGAAAAATTGGGAAACAATCTTCCTTCATATTTTTCAACGCTTATCTTATGAAACTGTATGTAGTCAATATCAAATACTGTCTATCAAGAATTTAACAATTCCTCAAAATCATTAGAAAAGATCTACAGCTTTATATTATATATATGTCTTGTATGATACAGACACTTATAAGAATTTTCTATGAAAGGAACTATTTTGATGGGAGAGACAAGCTGATGACCCTGGCTGATAAATGGAACAAAACTCAAATCAAACCAGTGTACCAAAGAAATGTTCTAACAATAATGCCATGATAGACAAGGTTATTAGATGAAACTATTTTGATTGATTAGTTTGACCAATAAAGAAGTCTGTTTACAAGAAGACATTGAATAGTAACTCTCCACAGGCAGACATATATAAAGCTGTACTTCATGACATAACCAATGAATTTCCCTGATTATTATGTTGTATAGTTTTTCATGTTAAGAATGCTTTTTACAAAGCAAATGTATCCTTTCAGAGAGAAAAAAGAACATTATTATTCAAATCTCTTATATTCCAAGAAATCACAGCTAATTTTATCTCATCATTCAAAGAATTCTAGTGGTCAAAATATTAACACATTTTATACTACAGTCAGTGGTCAGTTTAATCCCAATTAAAACTTATAGTTTTCAATGTTCATTTTCGAAGCAAGTAATCCTTCCCTGCTTTAAAGATTAGTGCAAGACAATCTTCCTATACTAACTTGTCTGTTTTTTGTCAACATTTATATAAGGAGTTATTGTTTACATTCTGCTAATATCCTTATCTTTATTATTACATTGTCTCAGCCATTGTGCCTCAAGCCTTCTATACATGAGCAGCAGAACAAGAACAAACAACTCTCATAAATAAAGTGTTCAGTTTGAAATTCCTTGAAGGTTAACATACATGTGAAGAAGGCTGGAGAGAACAGTAGCTGAAACATTGTGATGGGGGTGCAATAGTCTGAATGTAAATAATTTATCCCTGTTTGGGTATATGCACAAAAGTGAATGTGACAAACTAGGTTTGCTGATTTCTTGTTCAAAGCCATTAACCATTGCAACACCTGTACATCATCATAACCATTGCAACACCTGTACATCATCATAACCATTGCAACACCTGTACATCATCATAACCATTGCAACACCTGTACATCATCATAACCATTGCAACACCTGTATATCATCTTTATCAATTAGAGAGAAAAAAAAATAGCCAAATTTTCTCTTATATTCAAAGAAATCTTACCTAATTTCATTTTTATCATTTAAAGAAGGCTGGCACAGTGATTGACGTGTTTCCTACTGAAGTTACTAATCAAAGTTTGATGCAGCTAAAACTCAGGACTTTCAATGTTCATTTTTTAGGTATGGAATATTATTCAAATACCAAGTTTCCAAGATTCAAGGAAAGAATGGTGCCAGCCTCATGGATTAAATATTTCCAACTGATACCTTTTTTGAGTCCAGGTAAAAGCAAAGATTTTCAATTCTAATTTCCCAGTAAGGTAAGCCCTCCACATTTGGAATATTGGCATAACAAAATCTTTGTTCATGTTTTTGGCTTTGGAAAAGACTGCTCACTATTACTTCAATGTGCTACATCACTTCAGGACATTGGTGATCATGGCTCTCCACAATTTCCTGTTCTTTGTAGCTCTTAAGTTTTTTTGTTTTGCTATCTCTCCAAAACCTTGTTCTACAATCAATTTGCTCAAGTTCATTAGGTAGTTTATGCTTTATTTTCCTCTATCCCTCTTGCCTTCAATATGCCCTCTGAGTATCAAATATTCCAAGCTTTTTTTCCTCATTATGTGCCTTAGAAATTTCAACTTTCTTTTCGTCATCTCTCCTAAGCCTTGCTCCACCATCCATTTACTCAAGCTCACTTGGCAGGTTATGTGTTGTTTTCCTCTATCCTTCTTGCCTTCAATTGCCCTGTGAGTATCAAATATTCCAAGCACACTTTCCTCATTACATGCCCTAGAAATTTGAACTCTCTCTCCCCGATGCTAATTATCAGTGCCCTTTTTGTTTCCATTTTCTCAAAAACTTTGTCATTGATCAAATGTTCAGTTCATAGTATTCTCAGCATCCATCTGTAGGACCACATTTCTGTTACTTCAAGTTTTATTTGTAAGGATACTGTCCAGCATTCTCTGATATATGGGAGGACTGATGTTCAGTACTCTTATTTCTAACAAGATTTTTCTCACTAGTTTTGTTGAAATGTTTTACCTAATATGACCAATGTTATTGTCTATTCATAAATGCTGAAAAAAATAAATAAATAAATGAACAAATAAATGAACAAATAAAAAAAAAGAGAGAAAAATCTTTAAAAATGACCATGAAACATTCCTGAAGCACAATCATACTTTGTCTCAGCATTCCAGACAAATATTTATTGTATCTACTTTTAAACATAATAAAGAATCCAATGTATAAATAGTCACATTTTTTTCAAAAGCAACTTTTCTTTTTATATTCTTTCCTACCAACTATCAAATGATACACAGGGATTTTTAATTAGCTCAAGAAGAAATGTTTTCTTTAAAAGATATTTATTGTCACTGTTCATTAGCATTGTCACAACAAAGAAAAGAAATTGGCTTTGTATGATTCAGATTTATGGATATTTCTAGGAGTTGCCCAATCCTCACTTACCAGTTGAAAAGCATCTATAGCCTTGTTGGTGATGAATTTTTCCACCTTACAATTCCTTTCTCACAGATGAAATATTGAAACTCTCTCACTACTTTATCATTATTTCCATACCAATATTCTGATGAGATACATTCATTAATACCACTAGTTCAGTTCTTTACAGCTAAAACCCACCATGCCACCTCAACTGGGACTAATCATCCTCATTTTCTTTGTAATAAGGAAACTCCATCAGACAGCTTCTTCCCAAGAATCATTACAATCTTAATCTCTAAGTCTAGGATCAACCATTTTCCTACATATCCCCATAATCTGTACTTCTTATCTCCACTACAAATAGATATTTCTGATTTACTCTACAAGTTGCCCAGATGTGAGTGCTAAATAAACAAATTCCAAAATAAAGAAGTCATCTTTTTCACAGGGGCTCCAAGCATCATATCCAGTTGAGAAAAATTCCCACAAAAATCTAAAATCTAATGGCTACTCATGAACATTGTTGAAAGAAAACAAAAAGATAGCCACCGGATTTACTCAAAAGACAGCACCTCATAAATGATTGACACAGTACCAAGCAAGCTGTCAACATTACTATGACCTCCGCCTCTCTTGACATCACTACTGTGACTTCAGTCAATCCAATTTAACAGCAACCAGATTCCTAACCACCTGATTCTTCACACAGAGAATGTGATCAACGGGCAAGCTGTAGTCACCAGGACTCTCCATCAATGTCACCACCATGATTTCTAATACCTCAACAGCTTCACTATCATACTCCAGGCCTCTTTTGTCATCACCACCCCAACCCAGTTTTCCTTTCATCCCCCATTCAACCAATATCATTTCCTTTTGATCAAGCTTCACTAATCCACTTAAGGACTCATCATCAGCACTGTGACCTTAGTCAACCAACACACCAAAAGACCCTCACCAGGCCTTAGCACAGATCAACCCCACCAATAACCCTGATCAAATGACCCACTACCTGCACCTGGCCTTCTGGACAACACCCTTACACCTAGTCACTAACCAAAAGCAACTAAAGAACCACATAACAATTTTGTCTTCTTTTCACACAATTATGCATATATTCTGAAAACTGACCAATACACGCTGTTGAAATTTTAATCCTTGTCTGTTCTTTCTGTTGCAACCATACACTAATAACACTATTATACATACAATAACATCATTTAGTAACACACTACCTTGAGTGAATCTTAGAGTTATTTTTATATACATATATATATATATATTTATTTTCACTTGTATGGTTATGAGTTTGTGTCCTGGTTTTCACACTTTTGTGATCAGACAAACTCCACTAAGTACTGCACATCTAAAATAATAATATATATATATATATATATATATATATAACCAGCACATTATTTTTTTTTAAACTTGAGCATAACTATACAATAGAAATCTTTTGCACACACTAAGGACTTCAAGTAACACATCTCCAGATCTTCTGCAAATAATTTATGGAGTGTGATGCAAGATGCTGACCAAAAGTTTGGTGAGTTTGAACTAAATATAGTAAACTTTTGCCACTACTCTTTTTCAGTGGTACTTTTTCTAAGCCAGTATGATGGCTCAAATAGGTCCTCCTTTCTAAGATGCAATGAAAACAAAGCATCGCTTTTTTATATGCCAAATCGGTTCAGGATGTAGGCGATCAGATCTTCCTGTATTTGGTTAATCTACCTGACTTGATTCTTTAGCATGTCTGTTTTCCTTGTCCTGACATCCATTCATGCAATGTATTTTCATCATTTCCGCTTGCTTCTCTTGAATCCAATATATCCTGTGAATGTCAAGTTCTCTAGATCCTCTTTCTCTATTACATGTTACAAATTTCTACTTTCTGATCTTAAATTTCCTTGAGTTTCTCATTTTCTTTAACACTTCTTTGTTGCTCACGTTCTTTTTAATTATCAGTAGAACCATAGCTGTTACTTCAAGTCTCTGCTTTTTATAGTATTTTCCCATATCTAAATATTTTGCCAAGTTTCTAGAAGCCTTTTTTTCTATTCCAATAACTTTTCAGATTTGTGTTACACATTCTTGTCATTGGTTTCAACACTACCCAGATAGTTAAATGTCTATACCTGTTTAATTTTGACATCTTTCATATGAAGCTCACAATTTTGCTTGAATCATTTGCTGACAATCATGCATTGTGTTTTCTTACAGTTAATAGTTAATCCTTTCTTCTTGCTTTTTATTACTACCTTGTCTAGGAGTTTTTTTTAGTTGCTTTCTGGGGTGCAACAAATACAAGAAAAAAAAAAAAAAAGTACCTTCAAAATTTGAGCTTTTCATGACATCTCATATGAAAAAGCCTATTTAAAAGGATTTTCTGTATAATTTACTGAATTAACTCAAGCTTGTCCCACGACTTTTTTTTTTTTTTTTAACATATGTTTAGTTAATATCAACACAACATAAATGCTCTAACAAAAATAAAGAGAAAAACTTAATAGAAAATTAATAATGATAATATTTCAAAGAATTCCAGAATTCAGAATATTGAGAAATTTTCTGACAGCTTATTTATCTAAGATATTGTTGAATATGCAGAATCTACTACATAAGTGACAAGCATTCATGCAAGTGTTTCAAGGCATGACAGAGGGATTCAATCTATTAATGCAACTATAAATATACTGAACAAGATCTAAATTTTAAATACATGCAACTCCATAGTACACACAGGATTCCTGAGGCTTGACTATGGAATGTATTAAGCAGGGAAACAAGGGTTAGGACTAAATGAAAGGCAATGGTGGTCAAAAACTTCTGGTAAAGATCACCGTGATATGGTCATCCAAAATGTAATGAACGAAGAAGATAAAAAAAAGACTCGTAAAAGGAGTGCAACAATCCCAACAAGGCCAATGGACAAACTGGGAGGAGACTCTGCAGAAATCTATTACTTGGAAGGACATTTGGCAGATGGCTCCACTCAGGTTGAGTTATTTAATACGTTCCACGTATGACCTGCTACCATCTAAGAACAATCTTGTTAAATGGAAGAAAGAGAGTGATCCTACTTGTCCCCTGTGTAAGGAAAAGCCACAAACATTAGAACATGTTCTTAGTTCCTGTAAAACAGCCCTTGTCAATGGCAGATATACATGGAGGCACAATAGTGTTTTGGATGAGCTGGTCAAAATTATAAAGAAATATATTAAGTCTGAGTCATCTAATTCAAACCAGAAATTTGTTGCAGAAGGAAAAAGATATGTCGGTTCTAAGCAAACAAGCAAATGTCAGGCTATACCTGGAAAAAATCTTAGTTCTGGTGGCATCTGGGAGGTATCTGCAGAGCTTCCTGGTTGGCGTAATGATTACCCCAAAATAATATCAAGTAAAGGTCTGCGACCAGATATTGTTCTTCTGTCAAGGGTGAACCATAAAATCATCCTGGTTGAATTAACAGTACCATATGAATGCCGGATGGAACAAAGCCACGATTATAAAACTAATAAATATGAAAATCTAAAATCAGAGCTAATAAAGGAGGGGTATAATGCAATTGTTAGAGCAGTGGAAATTGGAGCAAGGGGTTTCGTTTCAGGCACTCTGTACCAATTTCTGGGCCAAATTGGAATCAAAGGGCATAATAGGGTCAAAAGTATAAAACACCTAATAGAAGTAACTGAGAATAGTTCTATGTGGATATGGAAAAAAAGAAATACTCCGAGGAGTGTTTCAGCAAACATGACGGCATGACATGACTGATCATGAATGCGTAATGAGGTTCATGTTGCATTCTCAGAACGCGAAGTTTGCAGTTTTTCGGAATTTTCGTAAATTTAATTTCGCCGTTAGACATTTGAACTATTTTATCTACAACACACTTGTATATCGTTATAATGGAGCCTCACATCAGTGAGGGGGGCCAGTGTGCAACTGAAACCGTTGAGAGGAAGGCCCTGAAACGGTGCACATTCTCTCCTGATGACCCCAGTTTAAATATAAATTCGAGAGGAAAAAAATTCAGTGAAGTCATATGTCATAGAGAAAGTTAGTGGAAGTGTCATTGGTATGAGGAGCATTACACATTCAGCTCGCTTCAGGTGAGTTTCAATAACTTTCCAGTAATTTCCTTCTTGTATCTTTAGAAAATACTCATCAGGGGGACTGAATAGAGAATACAGGAAAATGATTAACAGAGATCTAAACCCAAATCTTTATACACAAATTAGAATTCTAGCGTGTGAAAAATATTCCTATAGTAAAACACTGCGACAAAATAATAATTATACATAGAATATCCTATCATAGTCCATTCACTACTCCATTCATGTGATCAAAGGCAGAAGTTATATATCTTCATGACCTTGACCTTTTCTTAATTGCATTGCTTCACTCCCTTCAATTTAATATAGCAAGTTCATTGAGATTTATAATCAACGTCTTTAGTTGTTTCAGTATAACTTAGTCTGAATACTCTTCGCGAATAGTTTTATACTTTTTATACTTCATAGCAACTCTGAATTTATTTTCTTTAGATTTTATGTACTTTGCAGGCCCAGTTAATGTTATTACACTCCCTTATCATCTAACTTGGCAACTTCTCACCAAACAGGGGAGGACGAGGAGGAAACAATGCAGGCCCCTTGGTCTTTGTGACCCTTATCTTCCAGCATTCCTGGCCCTTATTCCTGGCTATGCAATGGTCCCTACTTCCGACATCTCTATCTCAACCTAACTCACCTGGTTGATCTGCATTAATGAACCTGCTTACAACAGCCCTGAACTTCCAGTTACACATAGGTCCCTGCTTCCGGCTTTCCTGTCAACTCACCTGGTTAAGGAAATTCCTGCATGCATATCGTCCAGACTCAAACAACCTATTCCGTATACTTCGGTTAACTGCTACAGAAGATTCATCATTGGACTTAACCAGCAAAATACCTGGACATTGGCTAATATTTTCTGCTGCTTCATCATAAATTTCATCAATACCTGCACTAAACAGGGCAGTAATTTCAGCCTAACTTCAACTATCAACGTCCAACATTTCTGGTCAACCTAACTCACCTGGTTTACTTAAACCAACCTTTTTTTTGTACACTTGGGTTAAATACTATAGAAGGTTCACCATTGGACTTAACCAGAAACTATTCAACACCAGCACTGGACATTTAAATTGAACTTTCTTCTCTTTGTCTATATCATCCAGATCTCAAATAACCTACTCTATACACTTTGGTTAAATACTATGTTAGTTTCATCATTGGACTTAATAAATTTTCAAGACTTTTGCTGGCATGTGAACTAAACTTTCAATCTGTGGACTTACATGCCAACTTAACTTACATGGCCTCTACCTTTAATATTTAGTCACAGTTATACTATCTAGATCTTCTAGTTGGTCAGATTCCCTTCATTTACTTACTTCTTCCTCTCTTAGTTGATTTATTGCTTGTTCATGTTCCTTTAATCCAAACAAATACTTTTCTATATGATGTAAATAAATTTTGTATTAATTTTAACTTTGTTATTTGTTGTCCTCTTGTTGACCTGTCAGATTCACGTCAGATTTTTTTTTTAGTAATGCTTGCATTCATTCCTGACCACTGACGATCCCTTTTTCCCTCATTTGCAATGCATTCCTATAGTAAAACACTGCTACAAAATAATAATTATATTCTTTAAGTAATGCTTCAATTCCTAGCCACTGACAATCTTTTGTCATTTGCAATGCATTCCTCTTAGTAAAACACTGTGACAAAATAATAATTATTCATACAATAGTCTTATTCTTTCTTTTTATTAATGCATGCATTAATTCCTAACTACTGACAATTCTTTTCTTCTTGTCAATCCATAACAAGAAGCTTGAGAAAAAGAAAGGAAAATTGACACTTAATCAGATTTTTTCCAGTCACCAGAGTGCAGAAAATAACTAAAGCAAAGAAAAGTCAGTGTTCTGGTAAACGTCAGTAGGTCGATAGACTTTGCTTGCTTGTGCAGATGTCAAAATGCAGTCAGTGATGATAATATAAACATGATTCTTATTTTTTTCCAAGCACCAGTATTTGTCATATATGTCATCATGAGACTTACCATAGGTTACATAAATAAATACGATATCAAAAAGTGGAGGTTTATTATTAAAGAATAAAAAAAAAACAAAAAGAAGTCAATTGCTTATTTTGCCTTTCATTATTTTCATTCTTTCAGCTGTTATGTAACAAAATAGGTTTTTTTTTGTTTTTTTTGTTTTTTTCAGTAGAGATTTAAAACAAACTCGCAACAAAATGTGTGTAATGTTTACATTTACAATTTTTCCTTGCTGGAAATGCAGTTAATATAAACTTGTTTATGTCTAGTTCTGTCTGAAATTCTGATTATATATTCATTTTCAGATAAGATTTATCATTGAAGCGAATATCTTTTTGGAGGTGCTGGACTATTAAGTATGTTCTCTGTATAAATTTTTGATATGAAGTATTGTTACAATGAACATTTTGAACTGTTTTTCTTATTTTTATCCCAATTTAGTACACTTTTAACTCCAGCCGCTTTCATGTCTGTCAATTTTGGTAACCTTTGGTAAGCAGAGAACAGAAATCTTCATTTGATCCATTTTGTTCCCATCCCTTCACCTGTCATATCTGATGATCTTCAGAGAATTTTTTTTTTTTTTTTACTAGTTTTACAAATCATCCTTGCTACACAAAAATTCAAGGAATTTGACTATGGCAAAAAAAAAAAAAAAAAAAAAAATCACCTCAAAATTTACTTTTTACTATCTCCGCTAATTGTATTTTTTTTTTTTTTGTTGTCTGCTATTTGCACATCAGTTCAAAATGGAGAATATGTGGTTGATACAAACTGTTGAAATTCTACAATCCTTTCGGTCACACTTCGCATATTTCTGTCTAACTTGACCCAAGGTTTGAACTCTTGACCTTTAAGGAAGCAAGAGAGTTTTGCCCATGCTTTTATCAACAAGGCTAGCTCTGAGTGTTTATCCAAACATTAATTCAACATCACTTCCTTTCTAATTATAAGTTCCCATAAATATTTCATTGGTTAACTGACTGGATTATCTGAACATTGCATGTATACCGATCCCTTCAACAATATTCATTATGATTTTTTTTTTCCATAAGGGCTGGTATACCCCCACTTTTCTCTCCATACATGATCAGCAAGACCCGATTGGATGAAAATGTTCAAGCATTAGGTTTCAGTCATGTATTCTATCAGAAGAGTCCGAAATATGATAGTTGATGGAGGTCAGGTAGCAGTGAACAGAACATGATAAAGATGAAGAAACTGATTGGAAATAGTCATATTTTTAAAATGTAGCATTAGAAAAAATTATATTTCATCATGAATAATTACTTAAGAGTTAAAAAGAGTTAGAGAGAGAGAGAGAGAAAAGTACTTAACACTTTCCAGACTGAAATTATTTCTAAATTTTTATATTTTGAGCAACACAAATTTAAATTTCTGAGTTATCTACATAAAAATTAACATTTTCCAGCATATTCTTTAAGCATTCTCCATAAGTTTTTAGAAGGGAGAGAGTTGTGTTTTTTTTTTTGGGGGGGGGGGGGCACACACAAACATGATTTTATTACTTTCTATGAAAATTAATGCAGCAAAAATTGGATATCTCTTGAATAAAAAAAATAATTTGCTAATTTCTAAGCATGCTTCTGCTACTTGCAAGCTGCCATGCTTTTTAATCAGATTCAGTAGTGTATTGGCATTATAGGATTCAGGTGTAAGTAATTGTATGTCTAGAAAGAAAAGTTAAATTTTGACAAACTGTAATAAAGAATTAAATTTCTGTTTGAATTTCTAGGATGAGGGGTTTATTTACACTAGTTACATGCAGACTGTTGTCTGCATCTTTGTTGTTATCACAACATTTCAGCCATTGTTCCCTCTGGCCCTCATCAGGTGTATGTTGATCAGGTGACCTACAGAGAATTTAAAACTGAGCACTTTATTTAATCTATGGGTCAAGATTGTTCTTATTCCACTGCCCATGTCTAGGGACAACCTGTCTAGTTCTTATTTTTAGTACTGCTCAGTTATTGCTCTCCTCAATTCCTCTGACGCCAGACAGTGTGTACTTGGACTCAGTGGAAACATTGTAAACAATAACTGATCAGCCCTATAGATTAAATAAAGGGTTCAATTCAAAGTTCCATGTAGTTTACCTGAATCAATATACACCTGAGGGCATAACAACCAAAACAAGGTGATACCAACAACTACGATGAAGACAATAGTTCACATATAAATAGCATAAAGTATACTTAAATAAAGCTTATTTAATTCAGATTTCAGTTTTGGAAATGTTGAGTATGTTATAGAGTAGTTTCACAGTGGAAGCTTGTATTTCACTAAGTCGGTCCTAAAAAAGGTTCAACGTACAAAACATTAGGAACTTGGTATAATGGTTAATGACGCAGCAATCTAGTTGTGGTGGTTAATACTTTAATGTCCGACATCGACTGACTCGACCAACTCACTGGCAACTGCTACTACTTATTATATGTGGGAGAGTCTATTAACAATAGAATAGGTATGTTCCAGTATAACAGAGTAATTTTACTTATTCTCACAAGGCCTAAAGATTTATTTTTTTAATATTTATAAATGTATGCCAATATTTGAAAATCTAATATAAAGAAATCCTTTTTATGTTTTTTTTAATTTTGTTTTCTGTCATAGACCAGAAGAGTAATAATTAAATAGAAAACATTTTCATTGAAACATATCTGAACTGTACCAATGGTGAAAGCTTTTCATAACAGACATGGCTCTGGGCATCATTAGATAAAATTGGTTCCCATGCATATCTAAGATGGAATCTATTTTTCTAAGGCAGTACTTCATTGATATCCAACAAAAATAACAAATACTAAGGATAAAGTTGTTCATAAAAAGCATTGTTTTTGTTGTAATGGATTGTACCCAGATGTCCTGTCACTGAACAATTAAAAATAAATGACAAGAAAATTAAGTTTCTCATTGTTCAGGCATTCATGCAATTACTACTGAGGTATTAGAATTAATATATGGATAATTAGATGAAAAGATTATTTAATTTTAGTTTGACATTTATATTAGACATAAATTAATGAGTCACACCATACTCGCATCATGGTTACTTGTGATAACTCCTTGTCATATTCAAACCACCAACCTATATCTATAAACGTTTATTTAGCTACTTATAAGTTTTAATTAGGCTTGAATCAAATAATTTTCATTAATTGTTGACACCATGGCATTCTCTAACACTATGGTTGACACACAAAGCATTTCTAGAATGGATAGTCCCAAATGGTAGATTTTAACACTTGATATTTTAAAATATAGGCAGATGTTCAATTTTCCAACATTTTTGATTCGTTATCAAATGAACAATTTTGTCAAACCAACATAAGCTCTATAATAATATTTCAATAATACATCTCTGACCAACTCATTATGGATTTATCATCATTTTAAGTTATTACAATTGTTAGAAAATTCAATTAAAAAAAATATTTACAATATTAAGTTCATATTAAGTCAAAATTTACCATAACTAATACTTCATAAAAAAAGTCAACAGTACTTAACCTTTATAAAGTTCAATTTTTTTTTTTTTAATCATTTCATCCTAAGCAAGCAATATATAACCTTCCAGAATTCCTTGTTCTTAGAAGATGTACAGTTTTGTGTTAAACAAACTGTCATATAGGAATAAAGTGCTGCTACTGACACTTGGGTTTGAACACAGATCGCCAAAGAGAAAGCATAGTCGAACTCATCTTGAAATAATTAGATCACATGACAAGTAAAGGATATATATATATATATATATATATAGATATGAGAATTAGCAGCATCTGACCGAGTATTGTTTAAAGGCGTTACTATTATTGTATCTGTGGTTTACAAAGTCTCCCCTACAATAGGCGTAACAAAATAAACCATATACATATTCTTGGACAGCATTTCAGTTCAAGTCTGAGCTGAACAGTGATCCAGAATAGGAATTTTGTGTTTCTCTGAATTTCTGGGATGAGAATTTATTTACATTTAAACTAATTTCCTCATCTTAGGGTGTATAAAAAACTGCTTTAAAAAAAAAAAAAAAAAAAAAAAAAAAAAACTTATAGTTAAGTTCCCTTTAATTCAATCACTGTCATTGTTTCTTGAGACAAGTTTAATTTTTTTTTTTTTTTAATTATTTCATCCTAAGCAAGCAATAAAGCCAGTGAGACACAAGGAGGTTACTAAATGTGAAAGAATATAAAAAAAAAAAAAAATTAAAAGGAAAGAGGCCAGTAAAGAACTGGAAATTCTTGAAAATCTAGTTTGACAGAAAAGCAAAATGCCAGAAGAGAGTTTCACAAGTGAGATGTGCGAGAGAAGAAACTGTTAGCATAAAACTTACAGTTGCATCTAGTCATTTTAACTGTAAATGCAACCTAACAGCAAATTTAGTACTGCGCTTAAATTCGTAAAGTCACAGTACCATAGAGGAAAGCTCATTTGAACAATTTCCATGAAAATATTTATAGAAAAGGCACAGGGAAGCATGTTATTGCAATGGGAAAATGACTGAAGTCAAGATGCCAGGTAAGGATCAATAACATTGATGGCAAGAAAAATTGTCTAGTATGATGCCGTGAAGCCATTTTGAACACCAACTACTGATACCATGGGTAAATTTACAACTATTTCAGCCATAAGCCAGGCTTTTAAATACTCAGTTTAAGCACATGGCCAAATGAAGAGGAAAATTGAAGCAAGGAAATTGTTTTGCACTTATCTTCTAATTGGGTTGCGTCTAGATTACTTGCCTGTCATCCCTGAAAATTAATATTTAAAATACTGGCTTTTAACCAAGGCTAAAATGCTGGCAGTGATGGGAAACAAACAGGAAGGAAACTATGTTACATATTTCAGCTTTTTAATCATTTTACACCAAGTAAGGAGATAAAGCCACTAAGACACAAACTGAGTCTGAAAGTATCTGAGAAAAAAATATTATCAATGAGAGAGGCAATAAAAGAACAGGAATTAAGGAGACTGAAGAGGATTTATGGAAAATATTCAGCAAGTAAAGAATAAATTCAACAAGATATCATATTAGTCCTAATGTTGATTTTCAAGAGAAAAATTTGTCAGTTCTTCTGAAACTTAGCAACTATAAACAACAATTAAAAAAAAAAAAAAGACAAAGTGTATAAAAAAATAAAAATAAATGAATTATACCAGGTCCTGTAAGTTTGAATATCCGAGCAGTGTAATGGATAATTGGTCAGAATTGTTAATCGGAAAGCAGAGTTCCAATTCCCGTTGGTTTTGTTATATTCACTTACGTGCAAAAATACTCTTAGGAAATGTAGGAATCCGCCCACATCCTCTCCCCCCAACTATGGGTTAATTATTGAAACTTCAATCATTAAATTATTATCTGAAAAAAAAAAAAATTATTACAATCTAGAAATATTTTGTAGCTTTAAATAATCTGCAAAGGTTAGATAAGCCATAGAAAACAAATCAATTTTTTTTAATCATTTCATCCTAAACAAGGCAATACTGCCACTAAGACACAAAGGGTTACTGAATGCTAGAGATAATGAAGAAAAATATTAAGTAGAGAGAACAATAAAAGAACAAGAATTAGGAAGACAGAAGATAATGACTAACATTGATCTTCAAAAATTCAAGTACAAAGTTAACAAGGAAGCAAGAACCCGGAAGAGAGCTCTACAAGCGTGAAGTGCAATAGAAAAAACTTAGCATAGAACCTACATTTACATCTGGCCATTTCAACTATAAAATGAGAACTTGCCACTAGTCTAGTATTGTGCTTAAAGTCATAAAATCTAGGCACTGTCATGTCCATAAAAAAATAAGTAAAATTAATTACAGTGTCAAAAATAATTATAACAATTATAATTATCATTAATTCACTCATTCTAAATCAATGAGAATAAACTCCACTTTTCTCCTCTACACACAGAGACATACAAACAAGTAATATTTTCACTATTTGATAATCAGTCCACAAAGACAGATCCTAAACAGATGCATCATTCAAAATTTTGTCTCCTTTTCAGGCCATAATAGTAAAATTTATCTTTTAGCACTTAAAATTTTAGTTAAGAAAACCTCAGACATTTGTATTTTCTAACTAAATTATCTGGGCACTTATTACACACAACTATTAGGTTGGTGCAAAAATAATGACGTAATAATGTTGTTTTTTGGCGTATTTTTTTAACATCAAAAACAACATTATTACGTCATTATTTTTGCACCAACCTAATATTATTTAATAAAAAAAACCCCAAAAAAAACAAAAAAACACACACACACACACACACACAGGAGAGACTGTATACACTTCACTTATTCTTTATCTTCTCATTTTGTCAGATTCCAATCTGTATTTGACTCCAAACTCAAAATTTTACTCAGTATTACTGTCTCATTTCTCCAACAACACATAACCAGATAATAAATACTTGTTTCGTTGTTTTCGCATCTGTTATTCATTTTTACAAGCGTTTTTGTATATATAAATATTAGGGAGTTTATAATTATTTAATTAATTGAATTATAACTCCCCAACAGTACCATAGAGAAAAATTCATTAGAAAAATTACTTTGAAAGTATAGAAAAGGCAGAGGGGAAACTACATTATGCAGTGGGAAAGTGAGGGAAGCTGGGATTTCAGCCTAAAATTAAATGATTATTTCATTTAATTATACATATAATATTTCTAATATCTCAGTAATAATTGCATGAATGCTGGAACAAGGACAAACTTCTTTAATTTTCTTGTCATTTAACAAAATAAAGCAAAATAGAAAGATGGTGGAGTAACCAGAAAATCATGCCAAAGTGTATTGGATATTTTTTCTCACTAAATTTCATGAATTTACACTATTTACATTTTAAAGACTGTTGACCTCATCCTTATTGTCATATTCACAATGTTTTGGTTGTTATATGCTTCTTCAGAAGATATACATTGGAATTTCAAACAGAACCCTTTATTTCGTCTACTAAGGTAGATTGTTCTAGTTCCATATGCCAGGCCTTTTCTGAATATCTGTTTCAACTATTTCCCCTTCAATAACTCAACTCTCCAAGTTTTTGTTCACCTCTACTGTAGCCAGGTAACTCAAAACTCAGAAACCATTTTCTAAGATCACTGGTTAAAGATGGCTTAGAGCAAGTGAAGCCTGTGGATCTTGGTGAAGAGTATCCTTTTCAAACATTGTGGACTGGTACTACAGAATTAAACAAAGGTACTAAATAACAGAAACCACACCACTCAAGTTTAAAACAGTATATTACATTGACTTGATTAAACTTGAAGAGGAAATGACATAATCAAGATGTCACTACTACTCCCAATAAAAGGTTAGGAAGGAAACCCTACATCAATACTGGAAGGAGTGATAACATCTATTGGACCTATTTTCCTGAAAAATTGTTTTAAGAGAAAGATTTTATAAATTTCAAGCAGAAGCAGCCCTGGCTGCTGTCAATGAATGTTAAAGGTTTCCTTATAAGGAAACAGCTACATCACCATTACCTAAGTGAGCAAAAAAAATGTTTCATACATAGAGTTTTAACAGAAATATTGATGGATTCCATGAGAGTAGCACAAAAAATGGATTGGGTGAAGAATATTTGAAGGTGTCAGAAGAATATTTTAAGGATATTTTTTCTTTAAGTTGTTGAATGGTTATATTTCATAATTTTTTTTTTATTGAGATGCCCATGAAAGTATAAATAAATTAAACATATAATTTAAATTAAAAAAAAAAATAAAATAAAATAAATTCTGGCATTTGGTCAGATTTTGGGAAAACTATCAAGCCAAGAACTTTTCAGCACCGCCTTAGTATTTCTGTAATAAATCCTACATGTGGTATCATAATTTATATAAATAGGTGACTTCAAATATTGCAAATCCTACATCTACCAAATGCAAAAACCTATTCACTACTTATAATTTCACCTTTGCTATGTAAAACAAAGTTGGTTGAACAGTGGACAAGTGTATCTATTTATTGCTTTAATATAGCATAAACAGATTCACTTCATCTAGAGTGCAAGACATGACAAGACAATGCAAGATACGAGCAGACAGACAGCTTAATAAAAAAATAAAAAAAAAAAAAGATATGAAACACAAGAGAGAGTTAACAAAATTATGTCTTAAAAATGGTTTACAAGTGAAGAAGTGATTCAATCTAGGCCGAGATGAAGGATGATTTTAGATCATCATAAAATGTCCGTGTCCTGCTTTATTGGTGTTCTGCGTATATGACTGTCACACTGATCAAATCAATTGTCCATCAATACTCTCCCCAAAGAATTTGTGGACCACTTATCATCTCTAGTGTGCTTAAATGATTTATTCACAAGACGGAGGCTAGTGACTCTTGTTAATGTGAAATCAGTTTTGGCAAGATAAAACGACTTTCTAATTATGAATGAATCATTGCTTGATCAAAGTCTCGTATTTGTGATTCAAAGTTTTATTAAGAAAATAATTAAAGATATTTAAGTACAATTATTGACTGCCCAGGAATTGATCAATTAATAAGTAAAGCATTCAATAAAAATAATCATGGCACCATTATAGTTCAGTCTTTGAGCTTTCAGACTGAAACTAATTAATTATATTATTTAAACAAAATAGAAGCAGATGTTTGGACACATATGTGTGTGTCTGTAAAATGTCTCTTTTCAACCCACTTTCCAAATAGGTGGCCCAATGACCAAACATGAGGTTTCAGTAGAGTATAAAACTTTCTTGGCTAGGTCAAAAATTTTTCAGCACTTGTGTATGTGTGTGAAATTTATTTAGAATAACTTACATGTGGCACAAGGCTGCAAGTATGGAGCACAGTGATGATCAAACTCACTGTACAGTTTTGAGAATCAAACAAGCTTAATAACCATTACACTACATCAAAATTGTATATGGTGCATGTGTGTGGATTTAATACGCTGATTAATGAAATTCAAGGAATAAAAAAAAAGCAACAAAATCATAAAAATATTGTCAATAAGATTGATAATATTTTTTACATATTAGTAGGCTTTTTGACTAAATTGAAGAATGAAGAGAAAGATTTTAAAGTCAGAATTTTTGGACACACTTGTGTCCTTTTTCAACAAGAGGAGAAATAAAGTGGGACTCACTCTTTCGGGGAGTTTTTTTCTATGTATTATATTACTGTAAGAAATTTGCTTTTGACCTACTAGTTTATTGGAGTAAGAGGCACAGAATTTCATCTTCAGTTCAATAACCATAAAAAACATCAAAGACAACAACAATTTCCCTTTTGCAACACATTTCAACCAACTGGACCATAGCATTGATAACAACAGATGCATGTTTTTAGTGTCTTCATTTAAGTGTCAATAAGAACGATGTAAATCAGAGTTAAAATACATTTTTAAAATAAAATCACTTATTAAAGGATTAAACAAGGATTTAGGTTTACTCAGAGAATACAGTTCCTACAGAGAACCTTCTACAAAGCCTCCACAAACCTAATCATGGCAAACTTCTAAGACAAAATCAAATTTCTTACAGTAATACAACACATGGAAGAAAAAAGTGAGTTCTACAAGTGAGAAAAGAAACTATTAGAATAGAAAATACAGTTACATCTAGCTAGTTAAATAGTAAAATAGTAAGACCAAGTTGTCCATCTAGTAGTATGCAATTGAGAAATCAAAGAGAAATGCTCATCTCATCAGAACAATTATATTGAAAATATTTGTAGAAAAGACAGAAGGAAGCCATGTCACATCTGTGAGAAAGTGACTGAAGTCGAGATGCCAAG
This sequence comes from Acanthosepion lycidas, assembly GCA_963932145.1. Classification (NCBI taxonomy): domain Eukaryota; kingdom Metazoa; phylum Mollusca; class Cephalopoda; order Sepiida; family Sepiidae; genus Acanthosepion; species Acanthosepion lycidas. Next base: position 22,245,051 of record OZ010577.1, read on the forward strand.
TCAGGATCAATTACATAGCAGATCCTTCTTTGGATTTTATCAGTGAGAAAGTGATTGAATTTGGGATGTTAAGTCAAGATTGATTCTTTTTTTTTTTCAGTATCACCATGAAAGGCAGTAAAGCCACTAAGAAACAAGAGGTTACAGTGTGCGGAAGAATTAGGGAGAGAAACGTTGATAATGACTTAGAAGAGAAAAGAGTAATCAGGCAGACAGTAAATAGCAATTGACATTGCATTTAAATTTCTGCAGATTAAAGTTAGCTAGAAAGCATCAAGCTGGAAGGAAGTTCACAAGTGAGAAGTGCAAGAAAAGAAACTCTTGGCATAGAATTTATGGCTACATCTAGCCAGCTCTTACATTATAGAACATTCTTTGAATTTTCTCAAGAATATCAGAATATAGAGTAGGAGTCCCAGACCAGATATGGCAGCACATATGAATGGTAGATTTATCTAAGATGGATTCTGATGAGAAAAATTGTCTGGCACACAAAGTCATTGATTGGTTTGGTTTGTTTTGTGGCATATCTATCTCAATGGGTTATTTAATGCTAACAAGATTTTTATTGATGGTAATATTTTTTTCAAAAATTTATTGCTAGTAATATCTTTTTCAAAAATCTATTGCTGGTAAAATTTTTCGTTTTAAAAAAAAATGTACTGCCGGTAATAATGTATTGTAGGGGATAATTTTTTCTTCAAAAAGTTATTGCTGGTAATAATTTTCCCAAAAAAGGTATTGCTGGTATTAAAACCTAGTTTTATACTTTCATAGTGTTTTGACCCGTTTTGAAGAGGTAACTATTTACCCATAGCTGGGACCCTGACAGGTGTTAACACCCCAGGTCAGTGTGGACCTGGGAACACCAGCAATTAAGAGGTGGTTCCACACTCCCCAAAACCTCATGATCAAAGGGCTTGTAGTTAAATGTAGTTTATTGTTTTACTCAGGGCACGAACAGTTTTCTATGGTGATTAAATGAAAACAGGTTTGTTTTGGAGGCGTTAAACTTTGCAAGCCATTCCTTGCACCAGTTAACCATTGATTGGAAGTCCTTTTTGAGAGAAGTTGCTAGTTTTACTTTATCGAAGCTGTCACTAAGATAGGAGTAAATGTGTCATCTGCATAAATAACTAGTTGGAAACTGATGACATCAGCAAGGTCATTGATGAATATCAGAAACAACATTCTTATTTAAAGCTTGTTAGACAAATTCAATGATGGCTGTTAACACATCTGCTGTTGATCTGAAGAAATGGAAGCCATATTGTTTATCTAAAAGGGAGCCACGTGAAGTAAGATGCTCCATCAATTCAGTGTTGATTAGAGCCTCTAGAATATGCTCAGAAGAGGCAAGAGACTAACATGGTGTTACTTCAAGGTGTCAAAAAGTTCCAGAGTTTTTAAAGACTGGAACTACAAAAAAGGACTTCCAACATGCTGGAAAGCAAGAAGGAGTAAGGCATTTATTGTAAGTTTCGGAGAGAACAGAAGCCAGTTCGGGAGCACATTTCTTTTGGACAATTGCAGGGATATCATCAAAACCACAAGCCTTGTGAGGATCTAGTTTAGAAATTATAGTAGAAACTATGGACAGAGTTATGTGCATTTTATTCACAAAAGACTTGTCAGGAAAATCAGAAAAAATATTCCAGATGTGTTGCAAGTGGAGGAGTGGTAACCCAGAGATGTCTTATATTTTTAGTGAGACAAGTATTACTAATTAACCCATAGCCGGGGGAGATGTATATTCATGCCTTTCCCAATTCATACCTTTGCATGTAAGTGAATATAACAAACCCGACTGGAATTGGAACTCTGATTTCCAATTTCTAACCATTATGCATTATGCCATTCGCACATCCAATCTTATGCTACCTGGTATTCCCAAGTTGTCACTAGCTTAAATGAGTCTATTACTAGGACGTCACACATACAATTCAAGATACCGCTGGTTCAATCTGCCATTCTTGCTTTCCGCATACTTCAAAATGTAAACCAGTCTTTCTCCTTACCGCTGCTTCAGCCCTTTTCAGGCCAACACCACAGTCAACCAACCAATCAGTGTTCTTCGCTTTTATTCTCAGTTACCCAGGTAAATATCCTCCTCCAGTTCGACCAATCAGCACATGACTTGCTATTGGTCAAAGCATGCCAAACTGTACAAAAACCCTCATTACCGCACATACTGCTGGAATGGTTAGACGGGAGAGTAATGCTATTTTCAAGGAGCAAACTTGCCGATGCCACACGTTGAGGTTAAGATCCTTCTTTTCCTATACCCCAGATGCAGGCCACTCTGGCTTGCTTGCCTCTACGGGACTGTTCACCAGTCACCCATCTAGGTATTGACCAGGTTATGTATTGCTTAACTTTGGTGATCATATGGGAACCTGTGTTTCAACATGATGTGGCTGTAAGCCAGTAAGGTTAGTAATAAAAAAAATCTTTATCTAAAAAACTTTCATATTACTACAAGTTCTTATTAGAGGTACAAAATTTCATTTAAAAAGATCTATCTTTAAAACTAGTTTTCTAATATCTGAATTTAAATGTCTGTGTTAATCTGACTACATATGTTGGGTCACTCAGTTTCTAGAGAAGAGAATTGCTGAACATATTTCAGTGTTTCTTAGAAAGGGTTGTCGTGTCCACTAAAATATCAAATACAATATTTATAAACCAATCACACTTGATAAAGTGTTTACATCTTAAAACACACCAATAAAACCAAGAATACAAATCAGGAAAGTTGTTTTATTAGTCATCAAGATTTAGGCAGATACTGCCAAAATACCGTGCAGATGTAGTAGAAAATATACCATGTGGCTTTTTAGGGTCAATTAGGAAGAAACAAATAATTTAATTCTGGTGCCAATCTTCTTAAAAAAAAGTATATAAATCACACAAAATCTGGCCCCAAACAAGATACACATATGTCACCAAGGTCCATGTCACTCTCGCTGATTATCTTCATGACCTCATTCATGTCGATACGCAAAAAGTGACAGTGCTGACAAACTACAAAGAGACCACTTCAGACTATAGCACCACAGTTCACAGTAAGAACCAAATTCTAACTATCTCTTGTATTCCCTGTTACTACTAAGAAGCATACACATTGACTCTTTCACACAAATACACATAACATTTCATCGTTTCTCCCATACGTATGCAAATACAATATATATTATATTCCAGAACTTTATTAACCAAAACAGAGACATTACTTTCTAATCTATAACCAACTGTTTGTATTCTCATTATATTAAATTAATGTTTATTTGTTTGTACTACATTATCTTTTTTTTAGTGGATTTTATTCTTTCAATAAAAATTGTGGAATTATTCTAAACAGGCGAATTACGAGCAGTCCCGCAACAATACTTTATGCTATTGTATTGAATTCCAACACTTTGAATCTTGACATTCAATAAAAAACCAAGTAGAAGGATTCCTACAGGGTCTACTAGATAATTGGCGTAAGTGTCTCAGATCCAGGTCTGCAATCAAGAGTGTGCATCATCTTTCCGAAAGGACATGTTCTGTTTCGTGCAGATTTATCATTTAAAAGTATTTTCATTAAATCAAAACAATCTTCCTTATGTGATGTAATGAAATAACCAGTCACCTCCATGAATGATTACACTATAGGTAGTAAGTCAACTATCTACAAGAGACTCGAGGAAGAGTGAGAGAGAGAAGACACAAACACATCCAACCTTCCAATTAGTGGCACTCACTACTAGATTTATGTGTGTGTATAACTGTACCGTATTTCATATTGTACTGGTTGTGTACAATAAATCTTTCTTCTATTATCCACCTGGGTGTTAAGTATTTATTCCCTTATGCAAACAGAAGGATTGGTTGGAGGGAACAAATGTGAAATTAGTAACTGTGAATAATAATTTCACTTTCCTTGATCAAGTTCTAATGAGTGAGGAGTGATATCCAATTGGCTCATTGTTTATTCTTGATCCTATTACTATCATACTGCAAGTTACTATAGTTACAGATTTCCATATTTTTTTTTTATTTAATTATGTTTGTTTATATTGCTTTAACTCTACACGTCATATTAAATTACATATCAGCCTCTCTCTAATGATATCTGTATATTTGTTTTTGTTTTTATACAATTGATCCTACTCAATAGCTATTCCTTCAATTGATGTTCCATTTCAATGGAATTCACACTATAAACAGTATGGTACATATTTACAAGACCAGCTGAACTTTGAACTTATGAAGGTTGAATTTAACAGATTTGATACGATATGAGTTTTTCTGCACAAAGCACAACACAATGGTTTCAGAACAACAACACTGTTATGAGTTGGTCAGCATATTTTCCTGACCCTAATCCAACCGAGAAATTGTATTCTTGTCAGTAAGATGTATGAAGGCAGTCAGCAATACCACTCAACCCAAGAATAGAAAAAGTCTAAACAGGATGCATGGGTTTCAATAGACTATGATCAATTGTGTAAAGTTGCCAGAAGATATTTTTCAGGTTATTCATTGTCAGAGAAGTGTTACAAGTTACTAAAGATAAAGACTTCTTATATTTTGTTACTGCTTGTATAATTTCATAATAGCTGTTTTTGGTCTATTGAAAAATAGAAAAGTCTACAAAAAATATTTCCCAAACTTTTCTCATGCCATATATATTACACACACACACACATGCAAAAAGAAAAAACTTTAATAGTGCTAAATCAGCTACATTCAACTTCCATAAGTTCACCTGTCTTATAAGTATGCACCACACATTGTATGTGTGTGAGCAATTAACACATTTTTTTTAATTTTTTTTTGTTAAATGTAATTACCTATTATTATAAACTTTTGTTTCTGAGTAGAGACCTTTTGTAGGGTGGGCAGTGAAATCAACATCTACTGGACTAGATTATCAAAAGTCTGATTAGAGAAAATATACCTCTCATCAAGAAATCAAACCTTTATCCTGGGAAACAACCTTTGTTAAGTGTGCTTTTATGGCCTCCACAAAACAAAATTGGATTATCCTTTTTTTAGAAATGTATGTCTCTTATTTGGACGTGTGAGTATCTTTAAGGATGCCAAGAACACCATGTGAGCAACAACAAATTTTTTAGAAAAAAATTCAAACAAAAATGACACTTAAACTTATCAGGAAGAGACAGTTGAAATTTCTAAGGCACATAATGAGGAAATCAGGCTTGGAAAATTTGATATTTACATAACAGATTGAAGGAGAGAGAGAGAGGAAAACAGTGCATAATTGAGCTTGAGTAAATGGATGTCAGAACAGGGTTTAGGAAAGATAAGGTCAAAATTTATTAAGAGCTACAATGGACAGGAAATTGCAGAGTCATGATCACCAACATCCTGAAGGAACATGGCACATAAAAGAACTGCAAGCCATATTTGTCTCCAAAATGTCAACAATTTAAACAATGAATTTCTTAAAAATCTGATATTATTTCTTATTGTTATAAACATAAAGTGACAATTTTCCCCTTGGGTCAAACCTGCTTATTCAACCACTAAATCCCACAGGAATCACAAGAGATGCCTCTTTATAACCACTTGTAATAATGCTTTCAATGAGGCTAAGTCTTTGTTCAAAAATAAAATGAAGCACTGTATAACCTCAACAAGTTTAGTTCTACTAGTGACTCCATATGTTAAATGAGTCGAAGTCCTCTATTCATCCTCTCTTAACTCAATTTGAGGTACTGATAAAGCAGAAAGCTTTGCTCATAAACTCTCTTCCAATTCTGCTCATCTTATCTGGAATATCTTTGCCCAAGTCTCTGTGACTTGCATATAATTTTGTCCATAGTTTCTGCTATTCCCACAAAGCACGTCAACTTGAGACCCCTGCAATATTCCTAAAGAAATGTACTCCTGAAATGGCTCTTGTTCTCTCTAAACTCTGCAATAAATGATGCAAGTTAAAATTAATGAAAGTTTAAGCTTTGTGAAAGTCTACTGGGGTAGACTGTTCTAGTTCCATGTGCCATGTCTAATGGAGATCAGTTATCTCCTGCTTAAATTCCCTCTCCAAGTTCTCCACCGCCTTAACCAGGTACTGAACTCACACTCGTTGGGTTCTGTCACTGGATCTAACACCTTTATCCACTGTGCTATGTGTGCTTGAGGACACATGGCACAGAGTGTACAACAGCCGAAACGTAATAAATATGGCAACAAAGATGAGGACAATAGTCCGAATAATGTAAATAGTGTTTATAAAAACAGGTAATTCAGGAATTCAAAACTAAGAATTCATTCATTTCTATTTTCATTAAAAACTTTCACAAAAAGATTTCATACCTTCAAGGAATTTTAAACTAAAGCCAAATTTTTGCACATATATATTGACATAATATAATATACAATCTATAGCAGTGCATATATCTATATACAAATTTATAATTTTTAATGGACACCTGAGTAAATGAATCCTGAGACAATATACCTGTTATAATTAAGAATAGGAACACATAATAAATAATGTAAAGTAATCAATAAATAACAGAATAATATATATAAGCCCAATGTTATTGTTGTTAAATACTGAAATACATCAGAAATATCAGATAGACTGGAAATCAGAAAATTCAATTTGTAAAATTCTTCCACAAAAGAAATACATAAATAAATAGTAGAGTTGAAAGTAATTATCCCAGATAACAGAATGAAACAAGCTTGAGTGATTTGATAGGGTCAGTGGACTGTCATACTTAAATATCATATTTTGATCAGCTTGTAAGTCCTGATTCAGGGATTGACATTTTTCATTTAAAAAAAAAAAAAAAAAAAAAAAAAAAGGGACAAGTAAGAAAGTAATTTTGTTTAGCAAAGCTTGAATGACTTTTTTATTTGACCAGGAATATATCAATTAAGGCAATGGCAAAATATAAAAGAGTTGAATAAACTTAATAGAGAACGAGTTTATAAAATGTGATGAAGATATGACCATGTGTGGTCTTAAGGTTATGGAGCACCTAACTATTTTCCTTTCATATACCTGGGTTGAAAATCAGAGAGGTACTTATTCCTGTCTAGCATCTATTGAGCAAATATCAACCTAGAGTGTAGGGAGTAAAAACAATAAGATGTTCAAAATTGATATGGCAGATCAATTCCACAATGAAATAAACAAATCACAAGTCCAAACTCTAAGATCCAGGGGCAGAAAGAAATGTCGAAATCACGAATCGCAGATCCAATGTCACAAACCCCAATACAGGTAAGCAGTCAGAAAACCAACACACAAGCCAACAGATGCGGTAGAAAAATAAAACGACTCTTCAATTTTAGAACACCAAGTGCTTTTATCGATGGAACAAATTTTTTTCATTGGCTGACAGGTGAGAAAAGACACACAATATTAGCATATCTGAGATGCATTTATGGCAACACCTGTGACTGACTTGTTTTTATTTTGGTTGTCTTCAGCATATTGTACAAAATACGTGCCTTTTTTCTCGGTAAGTGACTTTCTCTTTTGCCACACTTCCCCCAATCTCATGATTACACTGGTGACAACCAGATGTGGGTCTGTTAAGCCTTATGCTTCTTCTCAAAGGAACTACTACTGTCTCCTCACTTGATGAATCATCACCCAGGGACATCAGACATTTTTCCACTTGGCTCAGTGTAGTTTTCTTCAAAGGACATACTCAAGGCATCTCTTATTACAACCAGTCCCTCATCATTAGAGGACTTGCTGTCAACATCACTTGTTGATATGTTTGAATTGAGAAAGGAGTTCAGATGCCTCACATGGTGTGGCATTCAATCAACCCAAATTGTGCGAGCTTCTAATCACTGTGATACACCTCACTTGATATTGAGTTGTACATCAGTTTTCAGAGGATTTTACCCACACACAGTCTCCTAACCCATAGGTCAATCATCCATGTTCTTGCTTTGATGGAAACGTTTTATCAATAACTTTTGCCTGGACACTATAACAGTAAATCCCATTGGCAAACACAGTAGAAAGTGACACGTCATCTTTGGGTGTAATGTGCCAATAAATAATTTCCATCACTGAGCATGGTTTCCTCACAGCAATTCACTTTATGCTTTGGTAGCAATGTTCAACTATCCCATTACCGGAGAGGATGTGAGCAAAGGAAATGGATATAGATTCCCCATCAGTTGAAAAATACCTTGAATGTTTTACTACAGAAAGCAGTGTCATTGTTGATGAAAAGTTCAGCAGGAGGCCCCTATTCAAAAAATAGAGCCTTTAAATGGTTGATGATGCTGGCTGAATCTTGTTGATGCAGTTGTTGCCAGATTGTGAATCAAGTGGGTTCACAGTGAATCAGCATAAGGTAATTTTTACCATCGTAATGAGTGATGTCCATCCCAACCCATGTCCACAGATCACTAACATCTAACTTTCCTCTTGATCATTATATGGGTGATGGGTCAATGGACTGACACTCTACATTCTCTGACTATAGCCTTAACCGTGACTGTGGACACCATAGGACCAATCAGCCTTGCAAAGTCATATTCATTGGCCAGTTTTCCCAAAGTGCTGAGCTTCTTCTGAATGAGCATCTCGCTTGAAACCTTTGTCTATATTCTCTCCTTTCTGGTGAGAGTGTCAGATATCCATCCATGAACATATGCAGAGTCAGTGAATAAGTGCAACTTTTTTTGCCTACCATTAAAGTACATTAACACCCTGATTATGGCATCCAACTCACCTACGTTTATATGTTGAACATTCTTTTCAGGATGCAACCACCATGCATCCTCTACTACATCCCCATTTATCTCTAGGGACATTCCAATTGCAAGAGAGCGCACATCAACCCATACTTCAAACTCATGTCCATTGGCATACCACTTGCCTTGCACAAGGTTATCTTGGTGTACTCTGGTAATGATGTCTATAATCATGTTGTTGATGGGGAAGAGCATTGTTTTTACTTCATCATCCAACCCGGATGTAACCTCAGTTGCTCTACATTTGATGAAGGTAGTTGCAATATGGAGCCAGCCACAAACAAGAAATTGGTCTACTAATTTTCCATGTCATGAAAATATTTTTCACCAAGTCAAAACTTCAAGCCCTTTCAGTACTTCACTCCCCCGCTTCCATTACAAGGTGTACTACTCCCCCCAGTTTCAAATTCAATTCCTGAACCTGAGAGTGCTGAAATTCACATAACCTGGTTCAGTTGAAGTAACATACAAGCAACACAAAGGTAAATAAAACTATTGAGCATTCACCAATATAAAATATCTTATTGAAAATAGAAGAAATAGAGGATTGAATAACAAAGAATTTGATTCAACATTCTGAAAAGACTGAGTATAATGATACAACTGAAGAAGGCAGAAAGCTAAATGATTAAAATGTTCTGAGAATAACAACCAGGATGAACATACTCGTCCAAATAGCAAAGAAACCTGAAGAAAGTCGTAATATACAATAGATGAAACACTCTGAATATGACAACAGCACCAGAAAATTCTGACCTAAATTATCACAGTAAGAAGTAGTACGTGAAAACTGATTTCTCAACAGTAATTTATAGTGATAAATGTAGAACTACATTGGATGGACCTGATGGCTTGATTATAGTTTAGGTCATTTATGAAATTAGTCAATCAACACAACTTAGAAACCCACAGAGGAGGATGGACTAATATTTTGGGTTAGTATGATAGGTTCTGTCCAGGGAGTGAGATTAAGATTGCCAGAGGACAACTGAACATTTGTTTGGGAAGGATGATACAAAACAATTAAAAATCAATCAGAATTATTCTAAAAGAAGCAATTAATTTCTTCAAATAAAAAAGAAATAAAATTTCTTAGTTTTTTCACTCAGAGTGTCAGACTTTTAATAAATGGAACATGCACACATATACACACAAGCAAAAAATTAAAATAAACAAAATTTAAGCCCTTCTCTTTAAACTGGTGAATGGTTTGGTTTAAAGCTATGGGTTATTTAATGCTGATGAGATTTTGATTGTTGGTAATTTTTTTTTTTTCCAAAAATATATTTCTGGCAATAATTTTTTTCCTTCAAAAATTCATTGCTGGTATTAAAACCTATTTTTACACTTTCATAGTGTTTTGACCCCAGTTTGGTGAGTTAACTATTTGCCCATAGCTGGGACCCTAATAGGTGCTACCACCCCGGGTCAAAGTGGACCTGGAAACACCAGCAATTAAGAGGTGGTTCCATGCTTCTCAAAACCTCCTAATTAGAGGCCTTGCTGTTGAATGAAGTTTTTCGTCTTACCCAGGATGTAGATGTAGTTTATCATCTTAACCAGGATGCACTGGTGAATGAAATCCGAATGTAAAATGAAGGTTGAAGGACTTAAATTTAGATATTTGTATTCTATCCGAACATGGTAAACATTAGTATCTAGTTATAAAAAGAAATTTTGATTTAATAAACAAAACAAGAAATTTTTTTTCTAATTTTTGATTAAAAACCTTCAATGAACATTTTTTTGCTTATCAACAAAACTGAAAATATAAGGAAGTATTTAAAAAATTCTTAACACAGGAAATTAAGTCACAATGTTAAGCAGGTATTGACAAAGAAAGTTTTTTATAAAGACTTTATGTATATTTTGAATGTACTAATATTCTTTATATAGAAAATGAACGCATAGATCACAATTCTTATGATAAAAGTTACTCTGACAATAATATCTCCACATAAAATTATTCAAGGTGATTAAACCAAAATGCCTAAAAAGACATGTTCTGATGTTGATAAAAATTACAGTAAAATTGAACTAATTTGTTTTTATATCTAATTTTAAAACTTTAATTAGTTCTTTTTTTAATTTATTGTCAAAATAATTTAATGGCATTTTTAATGCAACTATAAATAATAAAGTTAAAAAATACTTTGATTTTGGGATGTTTAAAATTGTTTTGAGATAGTGAAAAAAAAAAAGTTAGCCTGGTCCCATCAAATTATCCATGAGAGGGTGTATGTTTCAGCACTCCCAACACTTTACACTGGAACTGAGAACTAAACAAAAGAATAAATTTGTCTCCTTGGGCTCAATCTCTGACAATGATACTGAGCTGAGCTCTATTGTTTGTCTAAAGTATTATTGACAATTTTCAAAATATTAAAAAATATTAAAAAAAAAAAAAATTACATAAATTTATTTTCCTTCTTTTCCTCCTGAAATATTAGTCTTATATGCAGAAAAAGTCCACTGGTCTCATTCAAGAGAAAAGAAAAATATTTACAGGAGGATAATAAAACTGAAAGAAATTATTTCATGAGTGGACCAAATAAAAAATACAGAATAAGGAATTTTAAAACTAATCATCCAAGTTAGAAAGCACTTTAAATAAAAAGTTTGGGGCTAAATCATTGATTTAGCCACCCACTTTTTATTTTGTGGCATCCTGCTTCCAAGATAAATTCTGGATGCACAACCTTGAGGCCTAGATTATACAAATCCTAACTTCAAACTGGTTCCACTAATACTTTATCCCCTAAGACAATGAATGCCTCCAAAACATATGCATGGAATCCAAGGTGTTACTCATTACAGGTAATGCTGACAGCCACCCTTTGTATTACAAGGGAGTCCAGGTTGAGTTGTTATTGCCAACACAACTTCCCTCATCCAGCCTATGGGTCAAGGCATGATTAATACCTCCAAAGACACTTTACACTCAAAACTCTCTCCAACACATTGTAGGCATAATAGATGCTGACATGAATTTCACATTAAAGGAGTATTGGAGTAATTTCATGATTGCAACGAGCCTATCAGTTATCTTAACTGCTCTATATATATATATATATATATATATATATATACACACACACACACACACACACACACACGTGTAAAAATGATCTAAATAAAAACAGTGCAACTCAGAGTTTCATAGCTTTGCCAGTCATCAGGTACAAAGAGTCATGAACTGTTCAATACAGTTTTTTCTGGATTTCATAGGTGCAACACTACATTGTGTGCTACTTCAAAGTTCAAGATTATTATAAATATAAAATAGTATTGGGGTAAAAATTCACAACAGAATGTTGGTAGGTGGATAAAGAAGTTATTAATTGTAAGTTTAATAGGTATTTTGATCCATTAAAGTGTATTGAGTCAACAGATAAGATTTTTGCAATATGAACTAAAAAGTTGATAGTTACCAAATAAAAAGTATGTGTAGGCAAAAAAGAATGCAGGTTAAAGAAAAGATAAAATAAAACAAAAAATATGAGAAGAAATAAAGAAATGCTAGATTAAATACAGTTAAATGCTTGGATTGGAAAGGGAGTTAACTGGATATCGAGAAAAAAATGATTAAATGAATAATTTTAGAAGCAGGTCAGTTTGGGTATTGCAGAGACGACACAATAATTACTCCAGCTAGCATCAAAATATTTGTGAAGAGATTTCCTTCTGTGGCTGCATGTAATCATAAGCTTATTTTGTTTATTCAGCAGATTATGATTATCAATGTGTTTGAGAATAGTTCATTTTTCTAATAGGCACAGAGTACATTAATCCTTGTTGAGGTTAAAAGTTTTTTTTTTTTCATAGCAATGGGATTGCAATTTATTAAACACATCACACATTTTATATATATATATAAATATATATATATATATATATATATATATATATATATATATGTGTGTGTGTGTGTGTGCTAATGCACAGGGCCTACTGATTGACTGCAGTCATGTGTGCCAAGACAACCCCCTGCTCTTCTTCCACTACATACATACATATATATATATATATATTATTTTGTATGTGCAGTACTTAGTGGAAAGCGCTTAATATCAGTGATATGGGTTTCATGCTTTTGAGATAATCAGACAATTGTCTGCTGATTGCAAAAGTGGGAAGCCCAGGATTACAAACTTACATCCATACAACTTAAAATATATATATATATATATATATATATATATATATATATATATATAAGTTTCATTGAATAGTTTAAACAAGTTTTCTCTGCTTATTTTCAATAGGATCCGTTCATGTTCTCATATGAGCTTTTTGGTATCGATATTAAAAGAAATGAGAAAATTACCGTGTTGATACATATTGTATTATTCTGAGTATTTTTGACATTAACACAATGTCATCCTCAGGATGTGTTTTTAAGACAAAAATGTAGTATTCATTATTTCCAAAGACAAAATTGCTCTGTTCATCTGAAAGTTATAATTTTATGTGTAAAGTGAGGGCCGCTAATTTTTGTGCCATGCAGTGTATGTTTACGCTCTAGGGGAGGTAACTAATTATGATGTGTGAAGAGTTTTTTTTTTTTGAAAAAGAAAAATAGTACAAGAAACTATTAATATAGACCTTGATATTTTAGTCTATATATTGTAAACATTTTAGAAGATGAAGTTTTGTGCAGTTGTCATAATTTTATTATGGTTTGTTTCAATTTTTTAATATAGACAGCTTCAAGGATTTTTACTTTGTTTATTATTTTCATGAAAAATTACATATGTATTTTTGACAAGAATTTTTCTAAATTGTGAATGTGGACAAGAATGCTGATGTAAATGTTTAGAGATATTTTGACTTTAATTTTTTTTTTTTAGGATATTTTCATCTTATGATTGTACTACCTCTTATAGAAGAACAATTCAAGGAAAAGAAAAAAAATATCATTTGGCTTGATCCACCTTTTAACTTAGAGGTCAAGTGTAAAATAGGGAAAATATTTTTCAAATTGCTTAATAAACACTTCCTAAAAATTCTGAATTACATAAAATATTTAATAAAAACACAGTTAAATTAAGCTACAGCTGTACTAGTAATTTAGAAACCACAATAAAAAGACAAAACTCCAAAAATTTCAAAGCTAACATGCAGCAAAAATATTGTTAACATTGATATAAGCAATTGTAGAAATAAAAGCAGATACCCATTAGATAGAGTTTGCAAAACTGAAGCAGTAATTTACAAACAGAAGTAATAGATACAAATGGCCAGAAAAAAAAAAAAAGCTGGATCACTTATATATCCTTACTTGATCCAGTTTCTAATGTTCTGGAGGGAGTGACTTGGGGAAAGAATATGTTGCTCTTGGTGCTCTATCCGTTGGGTTATGTATACTTGGAGGAGTATTAACACCAGAATCCAGTAAGCAGCTGTGCTATATTGAGTCTAGTTAGTTTCTTCTCCATCACCAAGGCCCATTGGTCCAGTAGTATGACTTGCGTTGTATCAATGGTCTGGTTTGATTCTCACTAGTGGACATGTGCTGCTGAGGAGTCCCAAAAAGGACAAAATGGCCATCCAGTACATTCTGTTAAAGATTCTTTTAGACTCAATAAATTACCATCAATGATTATTCAAATCAAAACAAATTTCTACATACATATATATATCAGATTAATACAAATAAAATTTGTTACTTAGCCGATTGATGTTATATTCAGTATCCTGACTCCAGAGTTTTGCAGTTGAACCATTTTATAATCATTCAGCTCACTCGGCAGGAGGTATCAGCAATTTACTGACAATTTTCTCATTTTCGTTATTTTTATATTAATTTAAAATATAGTTATGTGCTTTTTATTGGTGTTAGTTTTTTTTTTCTTTATTGTACACACACACACACACGCGTGTAGAAGGCCAAGGTTCTTTCTCCTAATTTTCTTATACTTTCTCCCTATTCCTTTTCCTATTTTCGTTTCTCTTTCATCTCTGAGTGTACAATATACATGCATGTGTGTCTATATGTGTACACATTCATTCATTTGTATTCATGCATGGTGAGGTCATACAAAAATACTGTATGAACTATAAATTCATTGAAAATATTTGTCTCATTTACACTTTAAAAAACTTCATCTTCTAAAGTTTGGGTAAGATTTTTATTTTTGAGTTAAAAATAATAATGTCAAACCCAAGACCCAACAACCCATAAGTACCTAAACAACAAAATTTAGTTATGGAGATTTATTTTTTTGTTATATTAATCTTTGCTCACAGAAATTTTTTTTTTTTTAAGTATTCCACTTCTTTTAAAAGTGGATGAAAGACAGAGAATCTACATAGTCAATTTTTATTTGCAATTATATTTGTTGCCATAACAACAAAAATGGCATGTTGCAGCTAGAATTTTGTTAGAGTATTTTAATGGCATATCACTATATTAAAGAATAAAACAATTTCCATTCCAATATGTAATTTAATAACATTGTGATATCGGCATTCATGCTCAGCCCAATAATAACAGACTAGATATTGTTTATGTATTTGATATAAAAGTCAAAAAGAAAATCATTAATATTAAAAAAGGAAAAGATTGAAAAAAACAATTGTGCATAAAATAATGATACCAATGAATTATGTTCATTTTGGAAAAAGCAATTATTTACATATTTTTATGATAGAAATCAATTCTTTTCAAAATAAACTTATTGTTATTTCAGGGTTTCATTATTTTATACAAAAGTTAATCATCTTTTCATGTCTTATTCTCTTATATCAAACATTTCTACACTTTATTACCAAAAACAGTTTTTCTAAATTGTAAGCATGTTTCCTCAGAACATTTTACACTAGACTCCTTGTGATTAAGTATTAGTCAGAGTACAACTCAAGCTAATTCTAAATACAATTTTGACTGTACTAATTACACTTCAGATATCTTGGTGTATGGATCAGTTCTAACAAAATTAGTATAGGAGATAAGAAAACAGAACATAAAACAGGATGTACCAGAGGTAGTTTTGCCCAACACCACAAATGGCTGCAAAACCAAAACATCAACCTGTAAACTAAAGTCATGTTCTTCAATAGCCTCATCTGATTATGACTTTCTTATGGATGTCATACATGGTAGCAAACCTATTTAGAAATATCTAAACTCTCAGCTGTATACAAACACTTTCTAAAATCAATGGTTTGAAAAAAGGATTTGAGTAAGTGAAGCCTGAGGGCCTTGGCAAAGATCCTTCTTCTTTTAACATTGTGAACTGGCATTACAGAATCTCAAACAAAGAACTGAACCAAATAACAGAAAACATCACTTAATCATTACCAACAATTAAAATGGATAGCACATGTAACTGAACAAGAAAATAATGACTTAAGATGTTGACATTCCACACAACTTCAATTAAAAAGGTTCAGAAAGAAAACCTCATCAATACTGGAAAGAGCAATAATACCTACTGGACTTGAAAAACCTATTTTCCTGAAAAATTGTTTTAAGAGAAAGATTTCATAAATTTCAATTAATAGCAGTACAAGACACTCAGACAATGAATGCCAAATGTTTCCTTATAAGGAAATGGCTAATGTTACCATTACTATAGTTATAGAGCAAGTAATTATAATCTAAATTATACTAATTGGTAGTGAATTTATGTAAAGACATATTTTAAAGTAAAATAAATTCCAGTAAATTTCTGTATATACTTTTATTAGAATGAATGTAAGTTTTCATATAACTGTTTAATATATACTACCTGTTACATAAATAACTTGTATGAAAATCTGCAATACATTTCTGTAGTACAACAATTAACAATGTATTGTTATAATAAACTCATTTTGCAATTAATTGCTGTATGTTTAATATTTACAATGTCATTATATATGTAAAGATGAGAGTGAATGAAAGTTTTCCTAAATTTGTTTCATAAATCCAACTTATGATGTCATAGGTTAGATAAACAGTTGGCATACATTAGTTGAAATATGTAAAGCATTTTGGAATAAAATCCCAATATGACTTTAGGATACAAACAATCCTTACAGAGCTTTAAACCTTACCCTCATAATTAACTGGAGTGAATTTATATGATTTTATATTGGAAGGATAAAATGGCAGAGTTTATATAGTGAAGTGAGCAATTGGACCAACAAAACAAGTTTGAATTCTATTTGTGCTGTCACTTTCAGGCCAATGTCTTTGGGAAAGGCCTGAACCTAATTCTCAGTGAGATATTAGAAAGCAATGCATTTATATATTAAAATCATTTGTAACATATTTCTATATATCCATTTAATATTAACCATTTTATTAGATAAGTAACTTTTGATGTAACTTTAATATATCCTACCTAAACAAACAGCTGGTATAGTAATTTGAAATGTAGCTGTTTATGTTGACAGCTTTTTAACAAATTTTTATCTAATTTTGTTCAATAGGAACTTTAAGTGTAAAGAAAAAAAAAAGTAACTGAGGAATGTAACACTTGTGCCTTTTAAATACTTAGTAACATCAAAAGATTTAAGAACATATTCTCCATAACCTAATGTTTTATTGAATTTTAGAGAATTTTTGGCTCAAAATTTACAATAGTTATCACTTATTTTCTGCTAATGTTGTGCATGGGCAACCATATCTACAGAAATTGGCACATTTATACACTTACAAGTAAAATTAAAAAAAAAAATAATAATCAGGTCATTAGATTGAAATACACTTTATTATATAGAATTAGTAAATATAGTTTTACTTAAAAAGATTCCCTAAGATTTACACCATTAAACTAATTTTTAAGATTTAAAATCTTTATAAATTATTTTAATGAAAATTGTAAAAAAAAAAAAAAAAAAAAATTAAAAATTAAATAAAAAAAAATAACTATCTTGTAAAAATTAATTTTTCATCAAAAATATATTTTTCTTAAGACAATATTGTCTTCGATATACATTATTCATAAAAGCAATTAAAAGCTTCTCTAAATAATGTTTTAATTTTAATTCATTTATTTTACAATTCAGAGCAGATTTTCAGCAAGATGGGGTCTGATTTGACAAAACACAAATTGATTGCCTTTAACTAACAGTCACTAAAAATCATCTTGTTGAATTTTGTCATAAAATTAAGTGGGGAAACAAACAAAAAAAAAGATTTTCAAAGATTTTCTGAAAAAAAAACATTTCTAAAATAATTTCATTAATTTATGAATAAGTCCTAAAAGTTTCATTAAAATCTGACAATTTTTTTGCAAGAATTTTCAAATCAATGTCTCTCTCACCACAAAAAGATACTAAAATTTGCTATGCTAATTTATAGTACATCTGTTGACGCAAGAAAAGCAAGATTTTTAATCAAAATTTCAAATGTTCTAAAAAGGATTATACTTTGATCTTTCCACTTAATAACAAAAATTTTGACAAAACTTTGTTTTCATTAAATATGGAGCATTTTTTCATCACAGTATGCTAATCTTTAAGCAATTTTGTGAACATCCTATTCTAAGGCAAAATAATTTCCAATGAATTTCTATATAAGCATTTAGTATTTGTTATGTTATTCTATATGTAATCATTAGAGTGAATAAAAGTTTTGATATAATTATTTAATAAATAATTGTAATGCATTTCTATAGTAAAATAATTTCAAATGAATTTCAATATATGCTTTTAGTATTTGCTATGTAACCATTCAAGTGAATGAAAATTGATGTATTTGTTTAATAAATTATTGTAATTCATTCCTATAGTAAAATAATTCCCAATTAATTTCTATATATGCTTTTGGCATTTGCTATATTAATGTACGTAATCATTAGGGTGAATTTAAGTTGTTTAATGATTCCAATCTGTGATATTACTTGTTACAATAACAATATTATTCTTTATATACATTTTTTTTTTCCTCCCTCTTCCTTATTTTTCCGGTTTCATTTCACAAATTATCATTTTTATATTCAAAAAGAAAATGAACCATACATCAACAAATCTATGTTCTTTTGGTCATCTGAACAAATGTTAAAACTCTTATTGAATAAAAACAATATTTTGCTGTCTCACTTGGTCTCAGTCTTCATTATGTTTCCAGTTATCCAGACATAGTTGAATCATTTAGTACTTTTTGGTGAAAACATCTTCTTGCTATAGTTTCCTTTCTATGTCTGCTGCAAACACTGTATAATCTGCATATCTTATGTTGGTAAGATTGTGACCACCAATAATGAATCCTGATAGGAATTCTGTTTCTCTTAGAATATCTATGAATGTAATTTTTTAAATAAAACATGTTAGCAATAAGTTAATTCAAAATAATATACAATTCTAAAAAATTTTCTTTTTTAGAATCCAAAATCAATTTCTTACCTGAATTTTCTCAAGTTCATAGTGCAAAACATTTAAGATATTATTTGACCTCAAAAGCTAATGCAGAATTCAGGAAGTGAAAGATAGTAAAAACATTATCTGACCATATTGCCTAAAACTGATTAAAGTTATTTTTAAGAAATCAAGTCCTGATGTGAAACACCATCAGTTAATTATAATGCTTTAAAAGACAGCTTAGAAAAGAACCTAACCATCAGCATGTCTTATTCACCTGGAATAAATATATTTTCTGCTTCCTCTTCTTGCTACTCAGCTGTGTGATTTTGATATCAGCAACAAACATTTCAAATCTATTACAACATCAATGTAAACTTTCTATCAGTTTATGATTATTTATTGAGGTGAATACAAGTCAATTGCTGGCTTTCTGGAGTCTGAAAGAAAAGTCTTGACTGAATAGTTGGTAAGAAAAAGTCAGAAAATTTGATAAGCTCAAATATTTAATTATACATTTGGGATGTTTTCGTGATTATTTTATAGTCACAAATCTCACAAGGAGCATATTCAATGAATATGATTAAAAATATAATTCACCAGAAAATTCAAATAGCAAAATCATTTTTTCACAGGTATTACTAATATCTGATTATTTAACTGGACCAATAGAGGTCATATAAGATTAAAAAGAATTCATTTTCTAAAGAATTAATGGATTTAGTTTTAATCCAACATTTTTATAACTTCAAATGTTATTATAGGAGGTACTCACATCATTGCCAAAGTTTGTGCCCAATTTTCATTGTTAATATAAAATGACTGCAATTTGACCCTGGCATTTGTTTTGGTGCCAATTTCTGGTATGTTCTAGATTGAAGCTTTGCATCATTCAGTTCCAAGTTCGACTTTGTTGAAGGCCGACGTTTTGTCAACAAATAAATGCCTTGAAGATGAAACGTTGCACTTTCACTACATGAATTTTGGAAAGGAGTTAGTGTTGGAACTGTGACAAAAAACATTCAAAAGGTTTATTAGGATAGTGCTCCAGCCCTTCGGATGGTCAAAAAGTGGTTTGGAAGATTTTATCTGGGTGATTTTAACCTAATGATTAACTATGCTTCAGGTGACCTTCATGAAGATGCTCTGCTTGTCATTATGGAGAATAAACTGACAATTTTGACAGAAGAGATTGTTAAGAGTTTGAAAATCTATCTCAACTTACTTTTACCATTTGAAAAGGACTTTGGTTGGTTTCCAAACTCAACACTTGGGTATCACATTCTCTGATGGAATAGAACAAAGCTCTATTGTGTTTCTGCAGCAATTTATTTGCTGTTACACCACAAAAAAGAATATGAAAAATAGATTGTTTATGATAATATTTCACATAAACAGAGCTAGAAACAAGCTTGTGAATGTACAAAACCCACGACTGAATCGGGCTTGCATACAATGAAGGTGATGCTGTCCATTTAATTGGATTGCAGAGGGATAATTGACTTTGAGCTTCTTCCAGTTGGTGAAACAATGACTGCAAAGAAATATTGAGACCAAATTGCCAATTTCAATGCGGCTATTCAAAACACTGCCCGATTTTGGCAAATTGAAAAGGTGTCACTTTCCACAACAATGATGTAGGACCACATGTTGCAAAACAGACCTTGCAGAAGCTTAAAGAGTTGAAATGGGAAAGTCTCCAGCACGAACTATATTTTCCTGACTTGGCTCTTTCGGATTTTTATTTGTTATGGTCTCTATAGAACAATTTAAATGACAAAAACTTTGACACTGTATAGTCATTTGAAAAATACCTTACAACATTCTTCCAACAAAAAGCACAAAGTTTCTTTGAAAATGGCATCAAAAAGCTTGTCGAATAATGGGAGACAGTTGTTAAAAATAATGGAGACTATGTACTTGTCTAATAAATGTTTTTTTGCAAGTATGGAAAATTGTTTTTAATTTTCTAATCTGGCACAAGCTTTCACAATGATCTAATAAAAAAGACAATTCAATAATGCACCTCTAATGTTCTTATTATGTATATCATATTTTCAAAGAATTATGGCTTAATTTAAAGATAAAATATGAATTAAATGGTAAACTGCAAGTTTAGTGAGAAATTGAAAATGTTTGCTCCTAATTTTGTCCAAAGAGCTGACAAACTATGTTATTGAAAAAAGTTGAGTGTATTTGTGTTTCAGAGTTTGTGAGAGTCTATTTTTTGAAAAAATTTCTTGACTCCACCAAGTTCTAATTAATTTTGCACTTTTAGAACTGGTAAAGAATTTTCAAACCTATCAATTATTGCCTATTTAGAAAAAATTCAACAGCCACCAAAATTATTAAGATACCCTCTTTCACCGTTAACTGAAACTTTGTGTATTTTGTTGTCTAAACACATCTTTGCTATCTTGGTCAAAACAAATTATTATTCTAAATGGCAACCACAACATGAGCAATTTGGATAATCTATGGAGATCCCTCAAGAGAAGAGTGATGAACTGCTATGTAATGTCTCATCTCTAACATGGCAGTGAATGCTGAACAATTTCCTCAGAGATGAAGAGACTTCAGTGACGGAGATGTGGTTTTATTGACAAATGCTAAGAATATCAGACAAAACACATGACCAACAAAAAAATTCTTAAGGAAAACAGGTTGGTTGGTTAGATTTTGTTTGTCAACCCTGATACGACAACTATTAAGAAAAACAGGGACAACAAAGAACCTTATACTTACAATCAGAATGAAACAGATGAAATTTCTGACATCTAATGAGTGAAGTAGGCCAAGAGAATTTGGTCGATTGATTCATTTTCTATGACTTATCAACCTTTTGCAAGTTACTTAATGCCAGAAAATATTTTTAAATTGTAAGAATTTTTGGGGGGATTGGGGAAATAATGGTTTAGTGACACAAGTCTTACTAATTAAACCATAGATGAGGGAGAAGAGGTGGATTCATACTGTTCCTAATGGTATTTGCACATGTGAATACAACAAATACAATGAGAATTGGAACTTGGCTCTTCAATTAACAATTCCAAGCCATTATCCATTACACCACCCACACATCCACGCTTACAGCACTTGGTATTTCCAAACTGGTCAGGTACTGATCAGGCTTGATGTTGTTTAACTTCAGTGATCATATGGGAACTGGCGTTCCAATATAATGTTGTCATAAGCGCCAAGAGAATTTAGCTCAAGATACATTGAAGGCAAGTGAAGCAAGATCAAATATCAAGTAACCTACTTTTTAAGAGTTTGTATCACTGTATGGCAGATTAGGAACAGCAGGATAGTAAAGGGTTACTTTGAATGACAAAATACAGAAAGAGTTAAGAGCCATGATCACCCACATCATGGAGAAATTTGGCAATTAAAAAGGAAAA
This sequence comes from Acanthosepion lycidas, assembly GCA_963932145.1. Classification (NCBI taxonomy): domain Eukaryota; kingdom Metazoa; phylum Mollusca; class Cephalopoda; order Sepiida; family Sepiidae; genus Acanthosepion; species Acanthosepion lycidas. Next base: position 22,267,487 of record OZ010577.1, read on the forward strand.
TATGCATAGCTCTCAAGGCAAATTCCCCTGACTACATTTGATATAATTGAAAAAAAAATCTCAATCTTATTTTTTCTTGCTAAGATCATTAACAGCCAAGCATTTAAATCAATGATGATAAAACCCAAGTTCAAATTAACACAAATTGTTTTGCTAATATCAAAATACAAATAAAAATTAATATAAAATTTTACAAATAAATTAGCTTTTGTTCTAATCTCTTATCTGAAACACTGACATCGGTTCATGTAACTTGATCTCAAGTAAAATGGAAAGGTTGTATTACAGAATCACACAAAGTTATAAATCTTGAATTACCATAAAACCTTGGCAACAGACTGACAGTTTTGTTTATTAGGATGAACTAATAGGTATTCTTTAAGTACTAAAGACATGAAATAAACTGAAACTGAAGAGGTCTTTAAATGTCCTTTGCATTGAGAAAAATTTAAAAACCTCGATAAGTAATATAAGCAGATATTTCTTCTAGGGTAATGTTTTATTTTTTTCAACACTCAGAATCCAAGATTTACACTGTACTTTTTTTATTGCCAAAATGTTATTCCAACAACTTCAAGAGAATGTAAAACCTTTTCAGCTACAATATACTACAATTCATAAACACTTGTCAGCACTATGATATTACACTTATATGTCCTTTAATATCTTCCAAGGAAACATTTCAAGATTAATTTAATACATTTGATTTTGCATATCTTTATCTGACTCAACATCAAAACTTGTTGCAGATTACTAATGCTATGTAGTAATTATTATCTAATTTTAAAAGGATTTTATTAGTCCCAGGATGTATATTTATGTGTGATAAAGTTCAAAAATGAAGTATTGCTGCCATATCTGGGCTGGAGCTGCCCTGTCTTCATTTGCCTGTCTTGTTAGAGTTCAAAAGCATCGACTTGGACTTGTTGGTAATGAATTATTTTCAAGCCTACAACCCCTTTCATTGCACTATCACTATTTCCATGGCATGTATTGTGAGGAGCTACACATTGCTTAGTCCCACCACCCCTGACCATTACAGCTGGAACCTGCCATGTCATGTACACAAGTGTGAATTATCCTCATTCCCTTTCTATTCCATTATAAAGAAGCAAGTTCCAGCCTGACAGTTTCTTCCCAAGAACAGTTGTTTTGTGGAACAGACTCCCAGCAGGATGTTTTCCTGATCACTACAATCTTAACCTCCTCCAGTCTAAGGTTAACTTATCTTTCCTGCATAACCTCATAAACTTCACTTCTTGCTTTTTTTATGCTCATACAACACTACACAGTAACCCTTTACTTTGAGTGGCTCTTGGGTCATGTATTGGGTGAACATTTGTACAAAAAGTTACTGTAGATACATGGGATGTTTTCTTGAACAGGAGGCATGAATGGAATTATAAACAATACTGTACAATTATTAGGTTGGTGCAAAAATAATGCCGTAATAATGTCTTTTTTGACGTATTTTTTAACGTCAAAAAACGACATTATTACGTCATTATTTTTGCACCAACCTAATAACGACATTATTTCAGCCACATGTCCATGACGAGATTAAAGTGAAATGGTATCCCATACTTAAGAAGAAGAAGAGGAGAGAGAAAGAGAGAGATTATGTCCTTCCTTTATATACTGTTTTATACAAGACCACCTAGCAGTTAGTAGCAAACAAGTGGGATGATCACACACACACTATTCTTTTACATCACAAGTCGATTTCTCTTCTATCAAAGAGTGTACTTTTAGATGTTGGTTAGTCCGACAACTTTGGTCATATATATGGAGCACCAAATAAAAGTCAAAATATCTATCAATGGCTTGTGAGGTTATATTCAAGGTTCAATGGCCTCCAACTACAAAATGGTTTTTGCCTTGGGAAAATTCTCATATTTCAATTTTCTCTTCTGGACACCTGCCATATTTTGCACAAACTTTTTTTTTTTAAAAATAAAAATACAATCTGTTTCCACTGTTTTAGTTTCATGCAATTTATTACTTCGCATCTTAAAAAAAAATCTTTGACATTGAACACAAAAAGGAAACAAAAACGTTAAATTTAATTGGTCAGTAAATTTACATTTTAAAAATGGAATAAAAAACAATTCAAATATAACAAAATTTAAATTTATCAAGAATTTCAAGATCATTATTAGAAAAGGTGAGAGAAAAAACTTGCAACAAAGAAATCCTGGTAGTGTTGATCATTTCGATTTTTAATGGTTCTCTCATTACCAATATGTTCCAGAGATCTGATTAAATGCAGATCATAAATGCTAAGTGAGTTAAATTCAAAACATGTTAAAATATTCCAACTTAATAATTTAATTTTTCTATAATATTTTCTGAGATCAACCCTAGTGCAGACTTGTACTGATTTTCTGTTGACCAAATCAGAGCATTTTTAGTGGAAATTTTCCTCTTTTCATTCTTGACAACAAAGATTCTTATTCTAAGAATTTGGAATAGAAGAAATCTACCATATTTCACAAAGACATGTGGCCAGTTAAAGTTAATTCTATGATTCATAGGATGTCTATAAGCCACAAATACAGAAAGAAACAATAGGTTTTCTTTATAGACGTTAATAAGCTTGTGGCTTTTGTGAATTTTTTAGGTAAAGGTGCATGTTCAATATATAAACAAAGAAAATACAAGAAGCATTAAAACAAACTGAAATTTCTGCTGTGGACATTTATTTCATTTATGTTGACTATATTGAAATAAAGTTAATGTCTCTTAAGTATATCAGTTTTCCTTTTTTGGTTCAGAAATTAATTATGGGAAGTAAGGATAAGAACAGGTAAAAATGATTGAGATCAAGTCAGTCTCATGCCGAGTTGAAGATGGCTGAATCTCTACTTCATGAGTAGGACTGCTGAAAACATGCCCAAATGATCTTGTTGCAAAGTGGAAAGATTCTATTCTTTCCAGAAGTAGAATCATAAAAGCACACATGTGGCCAGAAGCCCTTTCCAGTTTCTTTATAAGAAAAAGAATTATTTTTTTTATTATTATTATTTTATTTATTGGTTTTATTTGCTTTTCCTATCATCTTCAGTACAGCAGGAATTCACAAGATGAATTCAGATTCTTCTTTTGATTACTAGCAATAATATGCAAGTAGATGTATATTGGTTTTAAGGTGAAGGGACCATAATTGTACTGTGTCTTTTTTTTATATGTATCAGTTTCATGTTTGGGTTCAGGTCAAGGCACATTGTGAAAAGAAGATACTCATTTTTGGAATTTGGGGATTGAAGTCAGCTTATTAAGGTTTATGGTTTCCTTTTTTTTGCATAACTGGAAGGGGGCTTATTTAATTAACTGTTTTTTATTTTTGTAACTGCCCCAGACAGTTTGTGTATTGTGACTGATTTTATAATATCATTTGTTACATTTAAAAAAAATTTTATTTTCAAAACGTTGAAAATTTGTGGTTGGTTATTTATTCATATCATAACTGTAGAAATTAGCATTGTGTCCATGGAGATAAAAGCATACTTGACAGGAAATAAAACATATACAAATAACAAGAAAAGCATGGTAAATTGTATGTTAATTTCACACAATTTATTTATATTTTGTGTGTATTGGTGTGTGTTATTTTGGTTACAATTGTTTTATGGTACATGTGATAAAAGGGAAAATTTAGTCCATAGTATTACAAGCCATATCAAAGAGAGAAGTTGGACATGTGTTGCCAATGCCAAGGTTTGTGGTGAAGAGATTGAATTTAACATCTTTTGGTGAGATGTCCATATTTCCAGCAGGAATGGGGGAAAAAAATAAAAATAAAAAAATAAATCACTATGCCCAGTTTTAAAAATTTTGCCAAAAATTTAAGAATTATTAGTATGTACCTCCACTAATTTGGTATAAATTTTCAATACCTAAGATTTAGAATGAATTTTTAAAATGAAAACACATTCCTGAAGATTTAATTTTAGTTTTAATTGAAAGCTAAAGGAATAAATTGACTATTTCCAGTAGGTAAAATACTTTGTATTTCAAAAAGGCAGCCATTTCTTACATTTTTTACATGTTTTAAAATAAAATTATTACACTAAAATTATTATAAAATTATCGATTTTAAAAATCATCCAAAAATAATATATATTTGTGACATGTTATCTGAGTAAAATTAGCAAATTTAAAGTTAAATTAATCCGATTTGATTTTGTTTGTTTGTTTGGGTTTTATGGCATATCAACCACTGTGGGTTATTTAATGCCAAATCCAGTTTATATGAATTTTAAATGCCTATTTTGTATAGAATAAAAAACGTATAGCTGGCAACATTATTGTTTCAAAAACTTACAGCTGGCAACATTATTTTTCTGAAAACATTATCTGGGACCTTGCTGTTGGATGCAGTTTATCGCCATACCCAGGACGCGGATGTAGTTTACCGTCATACCCAGGACGCTAATCTGATTTGAAACATATTACTTACAACATAAAAAAGTAGTATACAAGCATTTCTTAACGACAGGTCCTGTCATCATTGACATTATTAATAAGATCTGAGGTGTTGACAGCCAATATGGATGACCAGAATTGACAAATTTATAAAATCTAAGTGAATGCATTTTTTTTTTAACTACCTCATAATTTTTACAAATTAACATTTTCAGCAATTATTTAATATTTTATTGACTTTTAGCTATGTTTGAAGAGGCTTTATGAAAAAATAAAATTTTAAATACCATGTTCTTAGATTAATTTAAAAATTTAATAATGGAGATGAAATACCATGATAGAAGTAGCTCAATTTATAACCAACACTAAAATAAATACATAAAATAAAAATATTTTGTGAAATAGAAATTAAAAGAAGTAAAACTTACTTTAAATTCTAAAGTTTTAAAACAGAAAGAATGATGTTCAAAAACCTGTTGAAATGAATAACAAATTGGAGAGTTAATTTCTCTGTAAAAAGAGGACAACTCTTAACAGATGACCTTGGTTGGTTGGGTTTTATGGCATATCAACCACTATGGGTTAGTTAATGCCAAATCAAGTTTATATATATATGCCAAATATATGAATTTTAAATGCCTATTTTGTATGGAACATTTTTAGCAACCTAGAGCTTATTTGCTTGCACACTGCAAAATAATCCAACAGATGACCTTTTCATAATAATGTTACATATAGACTACCATAGATGAAAAATGCTTAAAGAAAAAAAAAAAAATTTTTAAAATATTGGTGCAAAACGACTTTAAGCTTTTCAATTTTTGATTCATAAATATATAATTTCTACTTAATTACAATATCTGATATTGAATATCACCTAAAAGAAATACGGTGTGGGAGATTTTTAAACTATTTTAAAATTATGATAAATTACAATAATTAAAATTTTTAAAAATGAGAAAATACTTGAAAAAATTCATTATTCACCGAATTTTTTTTTTTTCTTAAGAGAATAATAATGTCCTAAATATAACTCATTTACAAAAGCAATTAAAATGTTTTCTAATTAAATAATGTCAGTTTTATTACATTATCTTGGTTTATCATTTGGGGCAGGTTTTCTGAAAATGAGCAGAGGTTTGAAAACAAAAAATTGGATTATTTTGTAGTGGATTCCTCGAGTGTCCCCGTATCACAAAGAGGGTGATGAGGTCACAAGAGGCCCGCTAACATTTTTGAAGACGTTAAATCTGACAAGGTGAAACAACATAGACGACAGAACGAGGATATATGAGATATAAGCTAAAGGTGGTCAGAACGGTAGAGATGCAGAAGTTCCGGTGCAGGCATTGATGGTTATGGTTGAGGTTGGTTGGTTGTTACAGGTGTCGTTACAGGTGACCGCTGTAGTTGATGTTGGTCGTTGCAGATAATCCTTGCTGGTCATTGTAGATTGAGGTTGATGTTGGTCGTTGCCAGGATGCCAACTTGACCTGTTGGGAAGGAAAAAGGAGCTGGCGTTGCGATGTTGTTCGGACATGTCAAAGGTCCAGTGCCGGCATTGCGTGTCTACCGGTCGAGTCTGATATTAGTAACCTCGCGTAATAATTACAAACGTAGTGTACAGGAGAGGTTATGGACAATGTGCAGGCAGCCAGTAGGGACGGAATGCCAAGAATTGGCAAGGAGCCAGAAGTAAGAGGGAAAAAGCAAAGTTTCCAAGTATCGTCAAGTTGGAAGACAAAAAAAAAAAAAAAAAAAAAAAAATGGGAGCATAACTTAATAAGCAGTTCAAGTCGACATCCTGGTCTCGAAGGCCAGGAACCTGCATACCGACCGTTTCAGTCACCGACCATAAATTTAGTGAGAAGTCACTGTCTTGTGGTAAGGGAGACTAGCAAGAGAATTGGTAAGCTAACACAGTAAAGTCTATCTAAAAAATGAGTGGAGCTTAGCTAAAAGAAAACCAAGACCTAAAAATGACCAGACGTATATTACGACTAAGTTCGTAATATAACTAAACTGAGTGAAAAGATAACTTGCTAGTCTCTACCTCGGGTTAACAGCGTATAGGGAGCACAACCAAAAGGTCAAAATCGAAATGACCTGTTCTCTTCAGGTTTAAGGAGCCAAGGAGGAGCTAACTCCGACAATTTACATTCTCCAAAACGGCCCTTAACTAATAAAAAAAAGTTTGGACATACAGTTTCTCTAACTTTCGTGAATATTTTTTTTTTTTTACAAAGATTTTCTAGATTTTTAATTAATTTGTGAATAAATTCTAAAAGTTTCATTAAAATCCAACAATTATTTGATTTTTGCAAGATTTTCCAAATCCATCGGAAAAAAGCGCAAAGAAAGCTTCATTGTAACGTCGAAGACGAAAAAAAAAAAAAACAGGATTTTTAAACCAATGAATGTATCATGCTGTTCTTATCATTTTGTTTTTTTAGCTTAAAGATGAGGTGCCTAATTATTAGTTACAAACAAAATTTGCAATACTTCATTAAATGAAGGAACAATTATCTGGAAATATAGACAGGAGCGTAAAAACTTTTTTACTGTTAAAAAAAGAAAAAGAAAAAAAAAAGAGAAATATTCCTGAAGATGATATTGCTTTCTCAGTAGAAGATTCCTGTGAACATACTGAAAAAGGAAAACTCATTGCAAATCTTACCAATAGTTTATTAAAAAAAACTCAAGAAATAATGTTGAGGAGGTAGTGTTTGCATTAAAAACATTACTCTACTTTCTTTCAGATTAAACAGGGAAAAAAATCGACACTAAATTTGAACTTTATCCCGTTGCTGCTTGTAACAAAATAAATTCATAAAGTTTAAATGACTTTTTAAAAGAATTTTTTTTCTCCCTCTTTATAGCAGCCGTATTTTTTGTATGGATATTCAAAATCAAAAAGGAAAGAATTACCGCCTTTTATTATCAAAAGATTAAGAGTAAATGCTGCAGTAACTCTTAATTTCGGAATAATTTAAAAAAAGAAAAAAAAAAAAAGACCTTGGGTGAATTTTAATATTTTATGACAGTGACAGGTAAGAAAATAAAAAATAAAAGCAATGTAAACTAAAAAAGAATTTTACTAGTTCTTAAAAATCATTTTCTTTTTTATACATATGTTGTAATGAAAAATAAAATTATTCTTAAGCGTATAGAATAAAAAATTATATTATGGTTAAAGAATTTCTTGATTATTGCACACTGTTGCTGTTAGTGTTCTGTATTTCTTTATTATTGTTTTCAAATTTTCGCGTAAAGTTAAAGATTGCGGGACAAAAATAGTTTGTTGTTGAACTATGACATTTACAAGCTACAGTGCCGTTAATAAACAATTTTTATTATTTTTTTAAAGCATTACCTTTTAAAATACAGTTGATCCTTCAATTTACTAATTTTGAAATATCTATAAGAAAAATAATGGATTTTTAAGAAATTTTAAAGTCAGTTTTTTTGTTTTAAAGACGGATTTTTTAGCGGTATCTTTTTCAAATCAACCCCAAATTTAACTTCAAACACATTTTTTAATTATTTAAAATGTTTTTCATTTTTCTTCTTGGAAAGCCGGAGTGGTATGTGAAGAAAGACGGTAGCTGTCAAAAGAAGAAAAAAAGAAAAGAAAACAGTAACACCCACCCAAAGAGGTTTTAGTTTAGAAATTTTAGTTACCCATCAGGCAAGAGTATAAGTTCAAGGAGTGGCGCCAATAGCAGACAATAATGGACATTATGACAATGAAATCTAAAAGTGCAAGCAAGTGGGAATGTGGTAGAAGGGAAACATCCGAGGGGGTCCAAACCGCTTCGTTTGGATAAAGCGCAACCTTTGTTTCCCATAATAAAGTAAAGAATTTCTGAAAATAAAATGCTGAAATAATTCTATAAATTAACCTTCAAATAAAAGCAAACATTCATTGGTTTTTTGTTTGTTTATTAAATCATTAAATAATAATGTTTTCAGTTTTCCGGTTTGTTCTTGATAATTTTTTTTTATATTGGTTAAACTAAAACTGGCTTAAAGAAAAGAATACATGTTGAAAGAATCACCAACAATGCAAATGAAAATCACCACTTACTTTCAGAGATGCAGGTTCCAGAAATATAGGTTCTGTCAGTCACTGATAAGCAAAACACCATTCATAAAGTCACCTGAAACACTGGAAAAAGAAAAGAAAAATGGCGCCTGCATATTTATAGTATTAGTATACTATACTAAAAAGGGGGCGCTACAGGTAAAATAAATTTGGATATATGGTAAGAGATTAAATTTACATTTCTGCGAATGACATCGCTTTCCCAAGCTCAGGGTAAATTTGATTTTGTTGTTGAACACAAAATAAATAAATACATAACAACACAACCACCCCTTCCAGCTATGTTTGTTTTTTCATGCTCTTTTAAGTACATTGAAATTTCAATGAAATTGAAATGTAAGAGATTTTTTTTTCATTTTGTGCCCCACACTTAAAAAAAATCTTGGATTTACTCTTGGAAAATTGAGATTTTTATTACTGTAGCAGAAAAAATACTTATATAGCTCTCCTGGCGATTGTATCCTTTTAAAGTTCTACAATAAAAAAATAAATAAAAAAATGACATAGATAATATTTCCTGTAAAAATGTATATTCACTGGATTTTTCACCTATGGGAAAGGAAGCTCATTTCCCCTTTTCTTTGTTAATTTGTTGTTTGAACTTGTTGTAGTAGTGATCACAATTTATGTGAATCAAAAATTATTACAATGAAGTCTAACTTGTTAAGTTTGATGATGTTTTTTATTGTATTTTATGAAGGAACACTACAAAATTCTCAGCCCGACTCCTTTCACAGAATCTGACCAAATAACCAAGCAAAATTTATTTTTGGCGAGGTCAATAACTTTTTTGCATTCCTGTCACGTACAATTCTGTTTGAGAACCTAATGTTGTACAGTAGTTAGGAAATTTGTTAGTTTAATGAGTTAGACCCTCACGAGATGCTGAACTAATGTACTCTTGTACCAGAATGTGCTCAGTTTTCATTGAATACCCTTGGGATCCGAGTGTAGTACAATGTTTATCAGCTCATTGCACAGGCCAGTTTCCTAGTGGAGTGAGTGTGGTCTTCATGTTTAACAACAAAAGGCATACCAAAACTAAAAATGCCAAGGTTCAGGAGTGGTAGTTAGAATTTGCAGCATTTGACTACACAATAAAATATCATCTTGTCAAGGGGAATGTAGTTCCTGACACATTTAGCAGAGCTTACGTTTGTTCAGCCATTACCACTTCAGCCCTCACCAACATTCACAATGGACTATGCCACCTGGGAATTACTAGATTCCTGCATTTTGCTAGAGCAAAAAATCTCCTTTTTCCTATGAAATCAGTAAAAAATGTGTGTGCTTCTGTGTATAGCTTTATTGTCTGTGAGTAAACTATGCACATTCATTTTTTCTGAGAGTGGTTAGGGTCCTTCACCACTACTAGCTGGGTTTGCCATGATGAAATGCTTTCTTCATTTACACCTTCAGAAAGCAAGTACTGAATTTCTTTAGTGATGAAGGCCTGGTCTTCCTTATTAAAGTGCCTCAACTTGGTGGCAATGGGCTTACAGTTCAGTGACACATTAGGAAATAATGAAGGTTCTTCTATCTCTGCCACATTTAATGCACAGAATTGATGAGCACTGTCCACAGCTAATTTAGGCAGGGACCCACCATATTTGAATTTTGCCCTCTGATGCTGACACAGAAAATCCTGGCTGAGTATTACATCAAAACACAAATCCTTCAAAACACCCAAACAGGCGGCAACATATGACTGGTCATTAAAGCAAAGGGTTAGATTTACAACTACATAGCCCCTTGAATTAGTGTTTAAAGTTTTCTGCACCATGGTGATACCTTTACTATATTGGTGAACTTTCAAGTTTAGTTCCCACACAACACCTTCACTGAGATAACTGTCAGTGCTACAAGAATCAAGTCAAGCAATTAGTTATTTTCCATTAACAATTACATGCTTTGCAGCAGGGTAGAGTACCAGCAGTACATTAGTAAGCATGGTCAGTATATGAGGACCATCTACTGTTGCTCATGAATTTGATGAAAGTTTGGACTGACATGCATGAATGTAATGTCCTTGTTTTGAGCATTTTTATGCAAGAAGGACAGCAGACCTGTGAATGATAGGGAAATTCACAGAAAAAGCATCTACGTTTTGATTTTAAATTGATTAATGATGAAATGTGTGTGACTGCTGAGTTGTTGTGTGCAATACCAATGATTTCAAAACTATGAGCCATATCGACTCAGGACGTGGGTGATCATGGCTCTCCGCAACTTATCTTTTGTGGCACTTAGCAGCGTTTTTCTCTTTGCCACCCTCCACTATTCAGCCATCCATTGACAGAAGCTTGTTGGGTAAGTGGCCCACTGCCTTCTCATATCTCTCTTGCCCTGTGAAGGTTAAATTTTCCAAGCCCTCCTTCCTCATTATGTAGCCAAGAAATTTCAGCTATCACTTTGATTCTTTTTATTCCATTTTCTTTAAGACTCCCTTATTGCTTATTCACGACGTCCATGAAATTCTCAGTATCCTTCTGTAGAATCATATTTTTTCTATCTCCATTTTTCTCTTCATCTGTGGAGAGATTGTCCAGCAATCACAGTCATATGAGAGGATTGATATCACATAGCAATCTAGCACTCTTTTAGTTTTTTCTCATGAAAATTACCTGTTTCTTTGTACTTTTTTCGCTTTTGGAATGCATCTTTCATCAATCCAGTTTATGTTTGAATTTCCATGCCATATTTTCTATCCTCTGTAATTCTGCTTTGCTTTGCTCTCTATTCATCAGGATTCAGATCATTTGTTTTGGTTATGTGGCTCATTAAGCTGATTGTTTGATGGAGCTCACATTCATCTGTACCTGGTTCTTTAGGTAATGCTATAAAGATGAATCACTACTGAGCTCTTCTGGTATGTTGCCACTGGGATATATTTCATTCATGACCCGCTGTAATCTTGGCTAAGATCATTTCTATTGTTATCACATCTGGTCCTGCTACTTTGTTCCTGTTCATTTTGTCCAGTATCATGTTTACTTCAGACTTTACTATTTATGATTCTTCCATATTTTTGTGTTGTAGGTTTCTCTCTCCCATTGTGAAATAGTTCTCTGATATGCTCACTCCATCTTTGGAGTATTTTTTTCTTTTTCTATTATCAGTGATCCTGCTTGATTTTATATTAGCAGTTGGTTGGCTCACCTTTTGTCCTGTTATTTCTTTTAGTCTGTTCTGCATATGTGTTTAATTTTTGCTACTCATCCTTACTCTTCTACAGTTGTTTCTAATTGTTTTGTTTAACATTCTGTACTATTGTTGCATATCCCCCTCATTCTGGGAGATCTTGGTCACTGCACCAAATTGAGCCTATGTTAAATAGCTCCTTGTTGGGGGGTTGGTCTTGGGGCGATGACTTCAGTTCTATAATAAAGTTGCATTCTTCTTTCCCGGCCAGTGATTGCTAGTTGTTTTGGTTCAGAGATAAAAGAACTTCAATTTTAAACTTAACTATTTCAGTCATGTAGACATATACATCTTCTAACCATCCAGTAAGGTTGCTGTCTCACCCCTCTGATATTGATTGATTTGTTTTCTGCAGTTTATCAACCCTTTGCAGGTTATTTAAAGCCAGAAAATATTTTTGGGAAAGATAATAATGATTTAGTAATACAAGTCAATTGTTGGTAGAAGAGGTGGATTCATGCCTTTCCCAAAGGTATTTGCGCATAAGTGAATATAATAAAACCAACTGAAATTAGAACTCAGCTCTCCAGTTAACGATTCCAAGCCATTATCCACTACATGGTCACTTTGTAGCAAGAGGAGTTATGATTTGTTATTGATGAGGATGAGGACTTTCACAACAAATGAATTTTACATTTTCAAAAGAAATGTATTCAACATGTGAAGGATATATATATATATATATAATTATTTATTTAAAAATATGATTCCATCGCTACATAAGAGTTCTTGTGTTTCAAAACAAGAGCCAAAAACTTCAATATAATTATTTATTTTATTTTAAACTTCAATATAATTATTTATTTATTTTTTTTCCTGAAAGGGAAAAAAAATAAAATAAATAAATCTCAATAGGCACTTAACCAGACTAGACGATGTCATCTTCCGCTTTGAATTTAGACACCCCAACCTTACCCTGACTTGACCTCTTTAAATGTAACTGAGATATTAATACAAATTATTAACCCATACGCCCCCACTTTTTTTTTAAATAATTGCTCTAGCCGTTACCATAGTAATTTTAATTTTAATAATGAATATGCTTATAAAATGCATAAATTTCAAGAATTAGTTATTCCAAAAAAATTTTGCTTGAAGATGGAACAGAGCTTGGTAGTTTAGTTCAATTTAATTTAAATAATTATATTGAAGTTTTCGGCTCTTGTTTTGAAACATGAGAACTCTTATGTAGCGATGGAATCATATTTTTAAATAAATAATTATATTTAGGCTCTACTTTTGTATTGAGCACTGTTTTTTTAAAAATAATAACAAAAATACTAAAGAACTTTGAATTATTTACCTAACGAGTTCTTTCCTATTTTCTATATATTTTCACACACACACACACACATACATACATACATATATATATATATATATAAAGAAATATAGTTTTAAACTGTGCTATATTTATGGGATAAAGTGCTCGATATCAGAGAAAGAGCATATGTAAATATATTGATATACAGCCTGACGATTATATTTATATTTATATATGTGTATGTGTGTGTGTGTGCATCCAGGTAAGATGAGAACAAATTGAGTACAATTCCAATATTTATACATTTAATTTAAAAGAGGGCTCAATACAAAGTAGATAACATTTCTTCTAATTTATATTTACGTGTCTACAGATAACTACAAAAAAAGGGAGAAAACCATTTATGGTATTAGCATAGTGTATGTGTGTATGTGTGTGATGTGCTATGTGGTTGTATGAAATCATGAAGTCAGTTTGCTCGGGGAAAGAAATCTCCCCAAGCAAGGAGTACTGAACATGTTATTTATTTACTTACTGCATCCTGTGACTGAGCGAGCAAAAAGAGAGAGAAAAAGAGTTTGTGTCCCTTCCTTTTATAGCCCTGAATAGAACACCTTGAGTAACATGAAGTCCATTGGCAAACAAAGTGAATCAGTCCAACAAGTTTTTTATCAAGGGTGTTTTAAGCACTTTTTACAATCATTTCTATACATGTTAATTAGTAATGCTATTAGGCAATAGTTGCATAGCTCTTCATTATCTCAGTCAGTTATTTGCCATGCATGATACATGCTTAGGCGATCATGTATCTTTCAATACATGAGTGACGAGGCAGATTTTTTCCCACAGTAGGTTGCCATTTCTTTCTGCGGTAGACCAGTTGCCATCCAAGGCTATAAAAACCGGTCTGTCCTGCTATTTACCCATAGCTGGTGGGAGGGAGAAGAGGATTCATACCTTTTCCAAGGGTATTAGCACATAAGGAAATGTAATGGATTTGACTGGAATTCAAACTCGGCTCTCCAATTCCTCAATCCAAGCCACTATCCATTACTCCACTGTGCCTCCCTACTTTTTCTATAAAGTAGAATTAGTTTTCTTAGACTGATGGGAGAAAACACAAATGGAGACTATTTGAAACCTAAATTACTACTAACATTTTACTTCTATTAGAATCATCAAATAAATTGCAATAAAAGGTTGTTGTTGTTGTCGATCCTGTAAACTTCCCTGTTTAGAAGTATGTCACAGACACACTATACTAGTGCCACAGCCACATGCTAAATATTTCAGTTGTGGTTTCTGTTGCAAGTAGGATTATACACGATGGAATTTCTACCCCACACCAAATAGGTTTCTAGCTGTATCCATATCTTTTCCTAAGGGTATTTCTGCTAAAGCAAACACAAGGGCCTTGGCTGGAATTTGAACTCTGCACTTTCTCCACAGATGAACACTATGCTACATGCACATTCCAAGAAAGGATAAATGTCCTAAATAAGAAATGTCTCAATGTAGGTTTAAAGATGAAAAGAAATAAAAGTCATGTTCCATTGGAATATTCTGGAAAAAGAAATCATGGAAGAATTGGAAGAAGTCCAAGAAGACATCTTCTTAGTACAGATGATAACATTAAAAGGAATTTTGGAAGCAGATCTTGTAGGAAATTAAGTGATAACATTAATGGAAGATAATTGAAATGAGATAAAACAAACATGTAACAATTGGTTGGAAAGCATTTCATAAAAATTAAGACATAATAAAAAGTATGTTGCTAATGTATTTAAAACACACTGAAGTACATTTTAAAGACCATTATTTTGCAGTTGCCATTTTCTGAAAAAAAAAGAAGCTTTCGCTTCTTTCTTATGGACAGTACACCTGACAAAAGTGGGAGAATAATAATAGATCAGCCAAAACAAGTCCTGGGTATGATGTCAAACTGCATCTGGCAGCAAGCATTACTAAAAGAATAGAGCTATTATATGTATAATTATTATTTTATAGCAGTGTTTTACTATAGGAATGCATTGCAAATGAGGAAAAAGGGGATTGTCAGTGGTCAGGAATGAATGCAAGCATTACTAAAAGAATAGGGCTATTATATGTAGAATTATTATTTTATAGCAGTGTTTTACTATAGGAATGCATTGCAAATGAAGAAAAACGGTATTGTCAGTGGTCAGGAATGAATGCAAGCATTACTAAAAGAATAGGGCTATTATATGTAGAATTATTATTTTGTAGCAGTGTTTTACTATAGGAATGCATTGCAAATGAGGAAAAAGGGATTGTCAGTGGTCAGGAATGAATGCAAGCATTACTAAAAGAATAGGGCTATTATATGTATAATTATTATTTTATAGCAGTGTTTTACTATAGGAATGCATTGCAAATGAAGAAAAACGGTATTGTCAGTGGTCAGGAATGAATGCAAGCATTACTAAAAGAATAGGGCTATTATATGTATAATTATTATTTTATAGCAGTGTTTTACTATAGGAATGCATTGCAAATGAGGAAAAAAGGGATTGTCAGTGGTCAGGAATGAATGCAAGCATTACTAAAAGAATAGGGCTATTATATGTATAATTATTATTTTATAGCAGTGTTTTACTATAGGAAAGCATTGCAAATGAGGAAAAAAGGGATTGTCAGTGGTCAGGAATGAATGCAGTTATAATTTATAATTATATAATTTATATAATCGGATGTAAAGAAATGGCTACAAACTGTAGAACCAGAATTGTAGTGAAACATAAGTCAAGTCTTATCACGTTGTCCTATATTTGTCTTTAAATGCCAGATGGTTTACAATAAAATTTACAAGAGAAAATCTTATTCAATTTCTATTCCAATGTTCTTGTATCTATTTCAATGTCATTTGGTCATCTTTTACTTTTTTCTACACATGCACTAATTTATTTCATTTTATTGATTTGGATTTTGCAGTAGGTACCTCCAAAAATCTTCTAAAAATGAGCATACTATGATGAAAAATGCCTCAAACTTGATAAAACAAAGTTCCCTGAGACATGAAATAACTGTCTAATGCGTATGATGTGTAAAAACTTAACTCCCTGAAAACAATTTCTAATTCTCACATTTCCATGTTTGGCTCAGCCAATCAAAATCCACATCCCTATTTTGTCCACCAGCTGACCCCAAGGTCAGCCTTAGAAGGTTTGAGTCAAATACACTGCCACTAAAAATAATAGTTTGTAACTATTATTTAACAGCATATCAATACCTCTATGGGTTATTTAATGCTGAAATCTGAATATTTAGAACACGATTGTATGTCTTCAACTACAGATAAAATGTATTGCTGATTATGTATTATTGTCCCTTTTATATAAAATGTATTGCTGGTATTTTTACTATTAAAATGTTTTTTATACTTTCATAGTGTTTTTTTCAGGGGGTTGGGGCTCCCTATTTGCCCATAGCTGGGACCCTGACAGGTGTACCTGGAAGCAACAGCAATTAAGAGGTTGTTCATGCTCCTCAAAACTTCAAATCTCTGATTCATTCATTCATTCCTGATCACCGACAATCCCTTTTTGGCTCATTTGCAATGCATTCCTATAGTAAAATACTGCTACGAAATAATAACTATATATATATATATATATATATATATATATATATAAAGCAATATATATCCAATAAAAGAGATGCTATCCTTGCATAATCCTATTATTTTTTACAAGTGAAAATAGCTCTGTTTTATCAGTACACTTGTAATAATTCCTGACCATTAGTATTTCATTTTCTGCACAACACATATATTTAGCCATCACAGAAACAAATTTTAAGAAAAAAAAACTACTATTCAACTGTTAAATCTTGAAATTCTGCTTTTACCAATGAATCTAATCACAGCCATTGTCATTCCTTCTTTGTCCCATGTATAATGTGAACAGATTGCTTTGATTACAGAATATGACACAGGGCCAATTTCAATGTAGGAAACCATTCTCAGATTCCTCAAGCTCTGTTGGCACTTCCACTTTTGAGGCCGCTTTAGGACTGGGGTGATGATCTCAGCCCCCTCCCAAAAAGAAGTACTGCCTGTGGCGATGGTCCCCTGTGATTTGATCTAATATTAATTTCAAACTACCACAGCTTTAGGAAATAATAGTATCTTGAATTATATTCTAAAATCTAAAATATAATGTAACTTCCTTTATCAGAGATGTTACAAATCCTCCTTATCTTTATAATGCAATATTCCAATGTTATTACTGATTATGAAGAAGTGGATAATTCCATATGATGAACAAGATATGAAACATGGTTGATCAGGCTGCTAATACATTGCTTTCTTCTTTGTTTGTAATGTGTTAGTCTTTGAGCTTTTATCCTTTTTAATGATTTAAAAAACAGAATTCTTTCTTATATGCAACAATAGACTTAATGGTATAAGTGATAAAAATTCAAGATTACTTAAGTTGTAATACAGAGATGGATATGCAATGTGATTGGCCCTGATCTGGCATCTCATTTACAGTTGCTCTCCCACAGACATGCTGTCACTTCCCTCTGTCTTTTCTACAAATACTTTCATAGTAACTGCTCCGACAAGCTACTTTCGTTGGTTCCCAAACTGCAAGAATTTAAATGTGCTACTAGGTTGGCATCTCAGTCCCACCCTTGCACTATCAAAACAGTTAAATGTAGCCATCTCTTCTACTCCAATAGCTTCATGTTTTGCACCTCCCATCTGTGGAACTCCCTTCCTCTTACTTGCTTCCCTGAGAGCTATAATCTCCAACTATTCAAATGCAATGTCAATCAACATCTCCAGATGCCTTGATCTATTTCCCGTCCTTCTCTTCATCCTTTCCTCTATTATGCCTCTTTACTCTTGCTCACACTCTCTGTAAGCCCTTGTGTGCTAGTGGCACTCCTATCTTGCTTGGGGGTGAAATGCTTAAAAAAAAAATATATAAACAATGTAATTGCAAAATGAATTAAATATTGCTGTAATTTTTTATGGTATGTGTAAATGATTTATTAAAATGTTAGTTTAGCATCAAGACCAGCAATCACGAGTCATGGGCTATTACGAATTCTTTTGTGAAAGGCGCAATAATTTACCGTCATTAAATATGAAACATGTTCTTAAAATTAATATTTTTCATCAGATTTCAAGAAAAACTTAGATAATTATAAAATTATTAACTTTTTAAATTATTTATATGTTCTCTATCTGTTCACATACATTTGTATTTGCTGTGTCATTCTATATGTAATCATTAGAAGGAAGGAAAGTTTTGATGCATTTATTTAATAAATAATTCTATTGCATTCCTAGAGTAAAATAATTTCTAATAAATTTCTATATATGTTTATAGTATTTGCTATGTCACTCTAGATGCAACATTTAGAGGAAATGCAAATTTTTGTGTATTTAATAAAATCTGCCATTGATATCAGATTGCTAGTTTAATTAATAGTACTTACTTAGCCAAGAAAGCATCAATAAAATTTATTTAAATCATTTTTTTATTATATTTATTACTCTGTTACTTATCTCCTGAAGGTATTTTCAATTTTTTAAACCAAAGTCTTGCAAGAAGGGCTATTGTATCTGATATAAAATGGAGGTTCCTATTCACTAACACTTAAAATCTCAGATTTTCATCTTACATTGTAACACCTAAATTTAATTAGGAAATATATTTTTTTCAATGTTGGTTTACAGTGAGATGATTCATATTTCAGTTGTTCAGAAAAATTTATTTTGAACAAAAGTGGCAGCCATTTTGAAATCTTCATAGAACTCTTCTGACAAAGAAATAAATTAAAAATGTGTTTCTAATCAAATCTTTTTGTCCTCCATTGACTGACACTGGTAGCATATGGAAGAAAGATCATTTGCAAGTAAATGCCTTCCATATGTTGTTCTTTTTCTAGATTTATCTTGTTGAAGGCAGAGATGTGTTTGATTTGTGAAAGAGAAAGTAAAGACAAACTGAATAATGAGTGAAGAAGAATGTAAAGGTTATTTTTACCAAGAATAAAAATAAATAAATAAAACACTGTCTTAATTTTTAAATGTGAAACTGATATTCTTATTTGCTTAAACAGTTTCCTGGGGACAGTCTCAAGTGTTTGTACATCAAATTAAATTTTGTCTATTTTTATCTCATAAGAATTTGATAAACACTCTGATTTAGGCAATAACTGCATATGATTTTTTTAAATCAATAACTATCTCATGCAAACATCTATCAAATGCACAAATATTGACTTATATATTTAATATCTATAGATTCTTCTTTATGTACTGCGTACCTTCAGAAGTAAGCAATCAGGGCTCTCTACAGCGTCCTATCCTTTGTAGCTTTAAGCAATGTCCTGTTACTCTCCATTTCAGTCGCTATTCTGCTATTCATCTACACAAGCTCATGATGTAGGAAATTTGCTGTTTTTGTCTTCAGTATGTACTATGAGTATCAAATTGTCCAAACCCTCTGTTATATTCCATGCTAATAAGAATATATACTTGAAAAACAAGGTGGATAAAATAAAGGTTTATTGTAAAAAAAACAGTACAATAAGAATAAAGGTAACAGTTATGCACAAGGTCATTGCAAGTCAATCCAGTCGTAAGTGCTACAATTAGAAAGTCGGTAGTTCTCGCGTAAATCTGAGTCATACTCAACAGATCCCAGCTAGTCTCTGTAGTCTGTTGACTTACAGAGATATATAGGTAGTTACTACCTACAGTGTAGTCACTCATGACAGGTTATTCCATTACATCACCCTCTTTCCTCATTATGTGCACCCAAAGTTTTAACAGTCTCTAAATACAAGTGTGCCTTTTGTTTCCATTTTTCATAAAACTTCCTCAATGCTAACATGTCCGGTCCATGGTATTCCCAGCATCCATCTCTGTCAAATCACATATCTGTTGCCTCAAGTCTCGTCTTTATCGTGAGGAAGTTATCCAGTATTCACTGCCACATAGCAGGATTAATATAACACAGCAGTTCAGGAGATTTTTCGTTGTTTCTAACAAAATTTTCCTGTTTCATAATATTTTGTTTAGTTTTGGGAAGACATCTTTTTCTATTCCAATCCTCTCTCATGTGTTCCAAGAAATAGGACTCAAGATAAACCTTTCCAAAGCAGAAACTATGATCTGGAATTGGAATGAAATCCGGGATGATAGTACGGTGTATCAGTTGATGGCTAGCTGTCATCACACAAGCAAAAACATAACAAACATTCTACAGACTTCAGAAATACTATAGTTAGTGATTATTTTAAGAATAAAGGTCACAAAGATAGGTACAAGGAGAGCTACAAGTTTATCTGTGCACAGTCAATTGGATACTCCTCAATGGAAGGAGAATGCATCAACAGTGATCTGTTCTTGATCTAGTGCCCTTTAAAATACTGCAGGGTTTTTATTTTTACAATGATTTTCACACAGTGAAAGGCCCAACGGTCACTTGAGTTAAAGGGTTACAGAGTAAGAGGCACAATTTATAGGAATATGTGTGGGGCGTAATAGTAGACCCTGAACTTGAAAGGTTAAGATTGTAATCAGGGAAGCATCCTCTTATGAGTCATTTTCCCCTAGGAGCTTGGACCTAAATAAAGAATATAAATTTCAGCTAAACACAACTGGA
Source organism: Acanthosepion lycidas (assembly GCA_963932145.1). NCBI lineage: Eukaryota > Metazoa > Mollusca > Cephalopoda > Sepiida > Sepiidae > Acanthosepion > Acanthosepion lycidas. The sequence continues at coordinate 22,288,128 of OZ010577.1, forward strand.
TTAATATCTCCCCAGTGGGAAAAAAAACCCACAAGCTTATTCGGAACTCAGTAGGCAGAACCCATTTCAACTGCAGGTGGAAATGGTCAACTTATTAAATCACAAGTATACATTAACTACTTGCATCTTCTGCTAGGAAGAAAACATTGTTGGCTACAATTTGTTTAGGAAATAGATATCTCCAGGGGATCCTGAGAAGAGTAGAGAATGAAATCTTTGATAGGGATGGATGAAGGGCTTTTGACCAAGGATAACAAATGGATTACAACAATGAAATGCATATGTGGGAAGGAATGCAACAATCCACAAGGTCTTAAAATCTACTAGACCAGGATGAAATATTTGAAGAGAAAGAGGCAGACACAACATGCAGGTCATTCCCATGGTGAGATAGAGGAGGAACATGGCCAATATTGAAAGGGGACACAGGCAGCAGATTACATACAATGACGACTATCATCATTAGTTACACATCCAAAAGATGTGGTTACGTTCTGTTGTATAGGAATAAAGTGTTGTTGCTGACACTGGCATTTGAACACAGATCACCAGAGAGCAAACACAGGCAATCCCATTTTGAATAAGTAGATCATGTGATGATAAAGGAAATGTATATATGGGAATTAACGTGGCATCTAAACAATCACCATTTCTACACTATCCCCCTATTACTATATGGATCGCTATTCTCTATACTATTTACTATACTATTTCTCTATACTGATCACTATACAGATTACTATTTAGATGACTATTTGGTGGTTACTATTCGAAGGCATCTGACAACAGTATTGTTCAATGGCATTACTACATTTGTATCTGCGATTACAAAGTCTCTACTACAATGAGCATATAAAAGTGACAACAAGTATTTGTTGACATTACAAAAGTGGCAACAAGTGTCTGTTAACATCAAAAATGTACAAGGAAGAACCCAGAAATAACTGTTTGGTAAAGAAAATTCCCCAGTTGAAACTTGAGCTTAGATCCCTAAGAAAACAATACAGAAAAGCAAACGAGGCAGAAAAAACACCCCTTTCAGATCTCCAAGACATATTGAGGAATAAACTTAAAACAGAAGGCGCAGAAGGTCACAGAAAGTATTCAAAAAGAAAGGTCTAGGAAAAGAGCAGCCTTTATTCCAAACCCTATTGGTTTTGTGAAGAGATTACTTAGAGATAAAAGAAATGGTGATCTTGAGTGTTCAGCTGAAGAAATAAAGTCTTTGCTATGAAAGACACTCAGTGACAAAGATAAAGAAAAGAATCTAGTAAAAAAATGCAATAGTGCACTCTGGACTGCCAGAAACAAGGTACTGACTTTGAAAGAATTAAAGAAGATCAAGGCAGTTAGATCACCTTCAGCTCCAGGGCCCAGCTGTGTTCTCTATAATGTGTATGAGTGATGTCTGAATATTCAGATACATCTCTGGAAGATATTAAGAGCTATTTGGAGGAGAGGTAGATTTGCAAAGCAGTTGAGTTTCGTCAATGCAGTATGCATTCCTAAAGAAAACTCTAAAAGAATTGAACAGTTCAGAACAATTTCTATTACTGGACACTGAAAACAAAATTTTCTTCCACATACTGTCCCAGGGCTTTGGAATTATCTTGTTACTAAAAATTATATAGATACTTCAGTACAGAAGGGTGGGATTGCAGGCATCCCAGGTTGCCTAGAGCATATAGGCATGATAATGCAGCTCCTAAGAGAAGCTAAAGAAGGGAAAGTAAATCTAGTCATACTGGACCTCACTAATTCATACAGATCTGTTCCACACAAATTAGTCAGGGAAGCTCTAAGAAAATACCATGTCCCTATTTGTGTAAGGAATTTCATACAAGATTATTACAATGATTTCAACATAAAGATAATCTCTGATTTGATATCTTCCAATTGACATTGGCTAGAAAGGGGGATTATCACAGGATATACAATCTCAGTGATATTAACCACCTTAATCATGAACATGTTGGTAAAATCAGCACACGTGTCAAGGTCCATTGATGAGAAATGGAGCACAGCAACCTCTGATCCATGCATATATGGATGACTTGACAGTTACTACATCTTCTGTTCCTGGATGTTGGTGGATATTACATGGTTTAGAAAAGGTAATGACTCAAGCATGATCGAAGTTTAAACTGACAAAATCAAGGTCATTTGTATTGAAGAGAAGGATTGTGATAGAAAAGTTCTGTTTTAAGATTGCAGGAACCATAATTCTATTGTTAAAAGAAAAATCAGTTAAGTGTGTGGGCAAAATACAAATGATACCCAGAAATATATTATAGACCTCAAAGCAATGTTGAGCAAAGTGGACAAGTCAGGGATGACAGACCATTTTAAGACATGCATATATCAATATGCCATTTTGCTAAAGATTTTGTGTCCCCTGACATTATATGAAGTGGCAATAGCAACAGTTGAGAGTAAAAAGAAGAAAGTGACTATTTGAGAAAATGGCTCAGCCTACTAAGGGGTTTGAGCAGTGCTGCTTTGTGTGGAGTATTGAACACACTGCAACTCCATATCAGATAATTAATTAAGGTTCAAACTGGGAGAAAGTGGAAGGCATTCACATGAGCTCACAGCAAAGGTTAACATAGAAAGCACAAGTAGAAACAGTGGCAGTGAGCAGATCAATCCTAGGTTACTGTTCCAATCCCTGAAGAAGAGAAAAAAGAAATAATCGGAAACACTGTCTTCAATATGAAGTGAGAGCAGGAGTAGAGGAAATTAGATCCAGCAAAATGGTGACCTTAAGTCTGGAGGGGGTCTGGACAAAATGGGGAA